>CM038000.1:16514915-16561754 GCA_021234005.1 Nephelium lappaceum | reverse complement strand
ACATATAACGACCAATATTGTAAGGCATTATGCAGAATGTAGTACATATCACTATGCTAACATTTCAAAAATAAAATTGAATATACTTGGCTAGTAATAAGCTTCATGATGTATTCATGTTTTACACAAATATGCTTCCCTATTAATTGAACAAACAAATTATTGGGAAAATGCAAATTCTTCACTCATGATATTGCTCATCCTCTCTGAAAAAATGGCATACTGTATGCAGGGAAAAGTGGAATCAGACTTGATTGGATAAGAAGACTTAAATTAGCCCTTGGTGCATCTAGAGGCCTAGCCTATCTGCATGAGCTTGCCAATCCTCCTATAATACACAGAGATATAAAAGCAACAAATATATTGTTGGACGAACGGTTAAATGCAAAAGTTGCTGATTTTGGTATTCTAAACCAATGGGTGACAGTGAAGAGGATCATATCAGCACTCAAGTGAAGGGAACAATGGAGTAGTGCCAAATATACATATGACTCAATTTTTAGCTTTTTGCCTTGTAGTTAAAAGGTAGACTTTAAAAAAATCTAACAATGACCATGATCAGAAATCATTGGGAAAAGAAATGCAACACTCATTTAAGTTATTTATATGCACCATGTGAAATTAAGTTGGCAGAAGATCTTATACCAATGTTGTATGCCCTGATATGGTTTTTTTATGGGCGTAGGGTTACTTGGATCCTGAATATTTCATGACCCAACAGTTAACGAAAAGAGCGATGTTTATAGTTTTGGGGTGGTCATGCTAGAGCTACTGACCGCAAGAAAGCCAATAGAGCGAGGTAAGTATGTTGTAAGAGAAGTAAGAAGATGGCAATGGATAAGCAAAAGGATCTATACAACCTCTGCGAATTCTTGATCCAACCATCGATTTAGGTACAACGCTAACAGGTTTTGAGAAGTTTGTTGATCTAGCAATGAGATGTGTGGAAGAATCAGGAGCTGACAGGCCTACAATGAGTGAAGTAGTGAAGGAGATTGAGCATATTTTGAAACTTGCTGGCTTAAATCCGAATGCAGATTCAACTTCCACATCGGCAAGTAATGACACTGAGGCCTTTGATTATAGTGGTCCTTTTCCACCTTCAAAGATAGAACCTAAGTGAGTATCACTTTTCGTCTTGAATGTCTTCACTTGTAATGTTATTGGGTAGAGGATGCTAGTTCTTTTGGATCTTTAGTTGTTTGTTAAATATGTTAAAGTACTAGAACTGCAATTTAAATAAGTCCTTAGCTTGTAATTATATGTAAGAAAAACTGTTTATGAGTGAGTCCATATACTTCTATTAGAACATGTATCATTTGCTCGCAGAGACACTGCAGAATTCACTGAGTAGCACAACACATTCTTATAAGAATTCTTACTTTCTTCTTGTATTGATTGATTTTTTTACGTCGATGGAATATATAGTAACTTTGGATGTAATTGACGACACAGTGGGACATCCCACCTCATCTCATATCTTGATATTTCAAGCTAAAGACTCGTCTCTTTTGGGGTGCCTTTTTCCAATGCTAAAAGGGCCAAATTTACTTGATTTGTATTATATTCTGTCAGCTCGTAACAAAATATATTCTAGTGATCTTGATATTCCAAGCAAAAGACTCGTCTCTTCTGGGGTGCTTTTTCGAACGCTAAAAGGACCAAATTGACATGTATTGTATTGGGTGACCTAGTAACAAAATATTCTGCAGTGACAACTTGACAAACTTCCCATCATCCTTTTGCCTGATATATAACTAACAATGTATATGCTCATGTTTTTGCCTCTGTATGTGCGCTGGCGATGGTATGTTTTATTTATATGAGTCTAATACAAGCCTGCTAGTACCTTAATGCATGCAAGAACAAAACAGGGGGTCTGGTAGAATGAAATTGGATTGCAGGGTCATCATCCCTATGATAAATCATTATGGAGTAGAAAGAAAGTGTTAATGCTTATCAAATTAGATGACTAAAGTTCTTTGATTTGAAATGAGAATTTAACTAGTCAAATTCAAAGGCAACATTTAATTTCGAATGGAATGTGGGGAGGTCCACGTTTGGTCACCTAAGTCATTCTTCTTACTATCAAGCAATAAATGATTATTATGCAAGTGGGTAGATAAACTTGGCTATAATGGAATTTAAGTGGAGAGAGGGAGCCTCCAATAGGTTGCCATTCCAATTTTTGAGAGTTAATGTTTCTTCAATAAGGATATGATCAAATATAATGAAGCAACAATGACTTTTTGTTTTTCTTGCAGTAACTTAAAGTTATCTATGACCACAAAAGTCGATATCAATGATATCCGCAATATTTCCACAACGTTAGCGGCATTGATATCGAAATTAAGGGAAAACAAACATGTTCTAAAATATCCGGGATATATCCATATATTTGGTAGTATAGTGTATATATCACAGACAAATAGGCGTAAAAGAAATATGGGCTATGCATTTTCCAACATATTTAACTGTACATTCCTGAGATGAGAGTAATGTCTAGTTGTTGTTATAGAGAGAGGCGACAGTAGTTAATAGAAGTGTGCTTGTTACAGCACTGATGAATATGATAGATGCTATTGAGCTAATGTGGAAATAAATATATTAGCTTAAACTAGAGAAGATTTTCCTTGAGTTCATGCACAATCCCTCCTCATTACTGGAAAAGTAATGAAGCTGTTGTCTTGGCTGAGTTGTTGATGACTGAGGACTTGATTGAAGACTAGCTGGCTTGAGTGAGGCCTGACTAATTAATTGTTGTAGTATTGAACGAGTTAGATGCTTTGTATGTGTTGGTTGATGATGATATCAAATGGGCTTTCACTTCTATGCAAGATTTGATACTTAAAAATAACCACGTACAGAGAAGCATATCTGTTTCTTGAGAGATGAGTCTAAGAGTTCAAGTCTTTCTTCTCTCCTTTTGCTTCCGGTTTTTGATCATAGCAGCGGTGACTAATGATCAAGATGGTAAGTTTAGTTATTATTATCTCTATTTCCTTTCTTAGGTATGTGCATGATTAAATACCTGTTAACTTGTACTTCAAAGAGTTTTAATGTATATTTATGATGTCATCTCTTGTGTGTTAATTGTGTCTGTGTATGTTTATAAGCGTATACTTTTTAATCTATAAACTTTATATTAGAGTTAATTCAGTCTTGTGCGAGAAAAAGCAATTTCTGTTAATAGTCTAATGGTTTCGATTCTAAATGCTGTAAGTTGCACTTATTTGCAACACAGAATTATGAAATACTTGGTCAAACCTCAAAGAGATTCATCGCTTGGAAGATATTTTTTGTTTGTGATTTGGTAAGAGAGGTAACACTTAGGGAGGTGGTGTCCTAGAAATTGCTTTCACGATCAATGTTCAAGGTTGTAATTTGGTGAGTGAAGTTAACACTTGGGTGGCCATGTTCTGGAAATTGATTTCCATTAGCAATATTCGTGGTTGAGGGGCTAAAAATAGTCGTAGTCTCCATAGTTTCCATAGATTCTCATTCTATTTTGGATTTATGCACATTTATGGTGGTTAATTTATTTGTGGTGACTGACTTGAGTTTTAATTTTAAATTTTAAATTTTAAATTTTTTTATGAATTGTTATGCAGCTGTTGTCTTAAATTCTCTCAAACAAAATTGGGATGGCTTACCGTCTAATTGGGTGGAATCAGATCCATGTGGTCACCGATGGGATGGAATTGACTACACAGGATCACGCGTCATCTCTTTGCAAGTTCTTAATTTTATTTAGGGTAAATTACCCACAGCCTATCTGTAAATTTAATTTTTACAGGCGTATATAACTTTTTAATTTTTTTTGCAATGTCTTCCCCTGACTAACGGATTGACTGGTTTGATCGTCACTGAATATGGTTAACTGTGTAACAAATATTAAAAGACGAAATTACTCCTTATCGAATTTATTTTTTTTAATTTTCTTTTAAAATAAATTTTATAAACTTTAAATAAATTAAAAATAAATTTAATCAGATCTCTACCGTCCATTTGGAAATGGACGATAGAGATTAATTTAGAAAAAATTAAAATAAAAAAAAATAAAAAATTTAATTAAAACATTTTTTAATTAGATCTCAACCATCCATCTATGGAGATTAATTTGAGAAAAAAAATAAATTTAAAAAATGATTTAAAATAAAAACACAAAAACAAAGATTCACATCTATCTCTTTCCTTTCTCTCTCTATTTTTCATCTTCTTTATCACTGTGGTTGCTGTACATCGTCTCTCTCATCTCTCTCTTCTTCTTCATTTTCTTCCTTTGCTAACCGGTCACTGTCTCTCTCTTATCTCTTCTTCTTCTTCTTTTAATCGAACCCAGCTTGGGTTCAAGGCCTTCAAGGCCTCCGAACCCAGTCTGGGTTCAAAGGATTCGAACCCAATCAGAACTGGGTTCGAATCCTTCGAACCCAAGAATGGTTCATTCTGGGTTCGAAGGATTCAAACCTAGTTCTAGCTGGGTTGAGTTCGAATCCTTCAAACCCAGTTTTAGGTTCAAAGGATTCGAACCCAGAACTGGGTTCGAATAGGATTCGAACCCTTTGAACCCAGAATGGGTTTTGGTTGGGTTTGAATCATTTTCGAACTAGTTCGAAGGTTCTGAGTTGGGTTCAAAGGTTCTGGATTTGAATCAGTTGACTTGTTTTGGATTGTTTTGGGGTTGGTTATTGGTTGTTTTAGGGAATTTTTTGTGATTGAACACTGATTTTTGTTGATTGATTGATGATGATAAATTTGAGTTGGTGATTGATGTTAATGATTTTACTGGATTGATGATGATTTTAGTTGAAGATGAGAGAGAGGAGATATTGAAGTTGATTTCCAGTAGAGGTTTTCTAGGATTAAATATGATTTTGGTTGAAGATGATTTCAAGGGTATATTGGTAATTTTATTTGACTACGAAATCAATCCATGACAATCTGATAGTTCTCAAGAGTAATTTCATCTTTTAACACCTTTTAAACGGTCAAAGGGATTATTTTACGGTCAAATCCAGTCAATCCGTTAGTCAGGGAAGGACGTTGTAAAAAAATCAAAAAGTTGTACGCGCTTGTGAATATCAAATTTGCAGGTACGTGTGGGTAATTTGCCCATTTTATTTATTTATTTATTTTTTGCTTTCTTTTAACATATTTATTATACTTGAAGGTTGCTCTTTTTGGCTTTTCAACTTATATATTCTTGGTTTCAGAACGTTATCGAGTATGGGATTGATTGGTGAGCTGTTTGAAAACATTACAGCCTTATCAGAATTGCAGACTCTGTAAGTCTTCTATCTGCACTTACACAGCTTCACATTTCGTGCTCATCTTGCAACTAATGTGGTTGAACCAGCATTCAACTATAATCTATCTTTAATATTTCGACACTCTTTTATCTTTTGGTGTTTTAGATTCCATCTCAATCTGCACGCATTCCTCATATATGTCATGTGATTCATTGCTCAATATATGAGATATATTCGAGATGGAAACATTATCGTTGTAGGCTTATATGCTATAAAATTTGTGTCAGATAAACAAACCATATAAGGAGACTATTTGTTACATATTCAAAATCTAATCAGTTGGTTTAAATCAGCAACTACTTTGACAGTTCTACCTGGCGGAAGCTCTTATAGCTAGAATTCTCAGATTTTGATTATGAACTCATCATGTAAGGATTTATCCTTCAACAAGGATCTTGGAGGATTTATTCCACCAACGATCGGGAATTTAAAGAATTTAACAAACTTGTAAGGAGATACACTCTTGTTCAAGTACTAGCTGACTACAAACTTCTGTGATTATTATTAGTTCCTAACAAAATTTTGTGTCATGTGTATTTGCATATCAGGATCCTTGTTGGTTGCAGTTTCTCTGGGCCAATTCCTGACTCAGTTGGTTCTCTACAGCAGCTGGTCTTCCTGTAAGTATTTTGATTCTATAATCCTCCATATTGCAATTAAAAAACTATTAATATACAAAGTAACATTAAATAAGTTTTGGTAGCTTCATTCATTTATGTTCTTTGACTTCTTATGTGGGTGCAGTTCTATGTTTGTGCCAGCAGGCTAACATTTTTGAGTGCTTGTGCATCCAGATCTTTGAATTCTAATAGATTCAGTGGACAGATTCCACCTTCAATTGGTAATCTGTCTAAACTTATATGGCTGGATCTTACTGACAACCAAATTGAGGGGTCAATCCCAGTCTCTGGTGGAGTTTCCCCTGGTCTTGATAAGCTAGTTCATACACAACACTTGTGTGTCAAATCTTTGTTCTTTTGAGCTCTGTTTAACCATGGCATTATTTTCTGTATGCTAATCTAAAACAATATCCATCATCTACAGTCATCTCGGAATGAACCAATTATCAGGCCACATGCCAGAAAAACTTTTCAGCTCAAAGATGGAACTGATACATGTGTAAGTTCAGTAAGAGGTCTTTTGATTTTTCTACTTAACACTTCATATATCTGAATTAGACTCATTAAGTTGTTTATTATTATTATTATTATTTTAAAATAGTCATACAACTTGAAATAAAAGTTCGATTTCTTCCTCTTTAAAGTACCATATTTCCAATTATGTCAACATTTTACAAAATAAGAGATGATATGATAACTAATATGATATTAATAATTTACACGCTATGTTATTTGTATATGTAATTAGTAGGATGACAAAGTCACAAAAGAGACATAAATAATAAGTGGCTGTTTGGAATGGTTTTTTAAAACTATTTTTCATTAGAAAAAAAAATTGCTTACAAACATTTTTAGCAATTGTTTTCAAAATATATTTTTGGAAATGAAAAATATATTTTCAAAAATTATAACATGGAAGTGGAAACGACTTTTTTCCGTTTTCCATCATTTTCAAAAATGATGGATTGTCAAAAATAAAAAAAAAAAAAAAAAAAAAACACAAACACCCAAGACTTCGATCACAGAAGCTGATTTGGTTCAACCACAAAAATGGTCTAGTTAAACCAGATTGGAACAACCAGATCAGAACTAGATCTAGTACCACAAAATAATAATAATAATAATAATAATAAATCGAGTCACAGACCAATCACTAGCCATCCTACCATGATTATCTCTGACGATAATAAAAAGATGACAAAGAAGAAGACGATGACAATGAAGAAGATATCTCGGCAACGCATCACCGAAAGTGCGAAATAGGCGGGAGGCTATGAAGGCAAGGATAGAGAGCCTGTTCCGATAGATACGAGTTGAAGGTGCCACTATGTGAAGAAGTGGGGTGAGAGACTGGTGAGATGAGAGAGAGAAAGCACAGTGAGGCAAGAGAGAGAGGGGTGAGGTAAGAGAAAAAGTATTTTATTAGTTTTTGTTTTCCAAAATGGTATCAAATAATTTTTATTATTTTTGGTTTTCGAAATAAATTTTAAAAAATGCTATCAAACACATTACCATCTTCGAAAACATTAATTTTAAAACATGTTTTTTGTTTTTTAAAATACTTTTCATAAATATTATTTTAAGAAAGTATCCAAACACACCCTAAGCTTTTACATTTGTGTAAGCAAAGCCTACACTATCTTGTAAGAATAATTTAGAATCACACGCGTTCAATTATCCTATCTTTAGGTTTTTGTGATGTAGCACCAACCCAAGAGACATAACAAAAGTAAATGGCTATTTATAGGCACCTAAACTTAGTAAAATATTTTAAAATTAATTCACTTAAATAGAAAAGAAATAAAATTCTAATAAAGTCATTAAATAAAAGAAAATTGCTTGCCATAAATCGCTTAAAATTTATTATTTCCACTTGTCCATTATTTGTCTAATACCAAACTGACTGATCCCATGCCTAACCTGACCATTAGCATGAACCTCCTTAGCTTTGTAAGTAGATTATTTTATATCTTCAGTTTTCAATAATATGAGGATACAATGTGAATCTCCTCCTTTTCCTCTTATTCTTTTATATCCATTTACTCATCTATGTATCATTTTGATATCAATTAAATATATGATCTGCAGGGACCTGAGTAACAACAGTTTTGATGCATCAACCATTCCTTCATGATTTTCAAGCTTGCCATCATTAACAAGATTGTATGTATCCCTGTTCCTTCAACATGCACACATAAAATCAGTTCATCAGTAGATTATAACTACTTTAGATTTCATCTAAGGCCATAAGTTCTTTTAATGTCTGTTGTCATTTTATATGCAATGTATCTGTGTGTGTATTTGCATGCACGCGTCAGTTCATACTTGCATGATTATGCTTGTGCACAAGCAATATATAAAACAAGATGAAATATAATCAACCATTTTATTAATTCAGAGTGATGGAGCACACTGCACTTGAAGGTGAAGTGCCGGCTGAAATATTCAGGCTTCCAAAGCTACAGACTGTGTGAGTATCAACTAAAGTTTCATATGGCACCACATTCATTGCAACATTTATTCAAAATTCCACATGAATAAGCATACTAAATGATTTTGCACTATCTCCTAACATAACGTCCGTAACGGCATTCTGATTTTCTTGACGCATGATAACAGGATTCTGAAACGTAACAGCCTTGATGGCACCTTGGACATCAGCTACAGCTATAGCAGCCAGCTTCAATCCATCAATATGCAGCACAATCGTATCCATGACTTCATAGACAGATCAGGAAGGAACGAAGTTACAATAATGTAAAGCTTTATTCTTTTAACTTTCCAGAATTTATCTTTTCAATACTATGCTAAAAAGCTGGAGTAACTAATAACTTCTCGGAAGTTTTAAATGCCTGGCGATAGTATCTATTCAAACGCGCTAACAGTACGTTATTTTGGTATTAAATTCTGCAGACTTGCTGATAACCCAATTTTTTGGGAGACAGGAATTACACAAAAGTTTTGTGCAGTTCCTGATAAGAGTTCCTCTTACACAACACCAGCCAAGAACTGTGAAACCCCTTCCTGCGGTGGAAATCAGACTTCTAGTCCAAACTGCATGTGTGCATATCCATATAGAGGAACTTTTAACTTCTTAGCTCCTTCGTTTTCTGGCATAGGAAACGAAGATTATTATAAATATTCAATATTCGGAAAGGTGAATATTGTTGATCGAAACTTTGTTTGAATTTTTTGAAGCAAGAGATTGAGTGTTAAGACACCCAATTAGAATATTACGTGGTCAATTTGATGATTAGGTGACCATGAAATATTTTTGAAATTTATTTAGAGATAAATGGAAATAATTTCGAACTCGATCGGAATTTTGGAAGCGTTTCCGAAAAATTCCAAAAATTTAGAGAAGTATCAAAATGAGTATTAAAATACTCAAGAACTACCTTAGAAACCCAAACGACCCTTTCGAAGGAAATTTAGATTGAAATAAAATCAATCCAGAAATCGCTAAAGGCAATTCAGTGAATTTATGGAGAGTCATTAAGGGATATAGAATGAATTTTAAGAGTCACCAAGGCTATCTAGAGTATGTATGTAGTCCGAATATAGGCCCCAAAGAATTCTGGAAGGATTTTGAAAAAGTATAGGAAAAGCCGAATTCGGGCGTTCCGAAAAGTTTGAATGGATAAAGATAAGAAATGATAGACATGTGGGGCAAACAACCATAAAAAAGTGACAAGTGACAAGAGATAAGGATGAGGACATTTGTCAAGTTTCTAATGGATGGTAATTTGATAATTTTGTGAAAAGAAAAGGGATCAAATTGATATTTTGACATTTTAAGGGATAAATTGATAATTTTGAAGGCTATATATATATGAGAAGTCACGAAATGAAGGAAAGAAAAGGGACCATTCGGCCAACAAACCAAAAACCAAAAGAAGAAGGAAAAGAAAGAAGAAAAAGAAAGAAGAAGAAGAAAGTAGAAGAAGAAGAAGAAGAAGAACAAGAGGTTCCAAGGTGTCTCCATCAATCTTTTCTCTTTGTTTTCATCAAGAAATAGCCATGGAAAAGTGAAGAGAAGTTGTTGGTAAGTGAATTTTTATGGTTAGTTTGATGGATTTTTAAGAATTTGTGATCAATTAAATTATTGATGAAATTTATGGTATGTTTAGGAGTTGATTAACTTCAAATTGAGGTTAGAAAGCAAAGGGAGTCTCAAGGTGTTGTGATCAAGGAAAATTAGTAAGGTAAGTTTAGAGTTTTATATCGTAATGCTATAAAATTTAATGGATTGTGATTTTGAGGCTTTAGTTGATTAATTGATGTTTAAATGATGCATTTGAGTGTAATTATTGAGCTTGGAGTAAAGAGAATGCATTAGTTGTGTATATATTAGTATGTGGACAAAATGAAAATTTGGTGTAATTTTTCTAAGTTCAATTAGTTGGATGCTTGATTTTTGAATGATTATTGGAGTATTTTAGATGAAATTGATGTGATTGGAATTGATGAAAATGAATAGAATGAGTTGTTGTGTTATGTACTAGTATGTGGCAAACATGAGAATTATGGTGTAATTGAATGTCTTTTGAGTTATGGATGAGTTTATGCGAGAATTTTTATGATATTGAGATGATTTATTAGAAGAAAAATCAAATGTATGAAAATTTAGGTTGTATACTAGTGTAGGGTCAAATTATGTATATGTCTGTGTTGCATTGATTTTGATGCTTGAATGAGTTGTATTGACAGGACCCAATTCGGATCTCTTTAAACTCTTATTCGGAAGGGTTTCGCCGGCCACCTCAACAGATCCCTCCTAAACTCGACTCGTCGAGCTAAGTGAAACCCGCGGAACGAACCCTAACTTTGGCTTTAACTTTCTAAACTCCTTGAGTTGGTTTCGATTTTAAAACTAAAATTTCATTTCAACTTAAAATTTAAAATCATTTTTTTCAAAACTAAAATCCGGCAGCATAATGACTACATTTTTGACATTCCCAAAACCTATAAAAAGAAAATAACACTTTTAACTATTTTCTCAGTTCCAACCCAAACTTCTTTTGCCATAAAGGCCTCATACATGCATATCAAACTCATTTCCATATCATTAAAATGAGAAGTAAGAATTTCAAAAGCAATCCATTTACGAAATTATACAATGATTTAAAACTAAACTTTAATTTCGTGAAAAATAATTACCATTCAGTTACAACTTAAAAACACATTTACAAACAACTTTTTTAATACTACAAAATACGCAAATAATAAATATGCAGAAGTTTCAGTCGTGTCAAGCCCACCTAAAATTTCGGAGGAGCTATCTCCTCTTCCCGGTCACCCACACCAACACTTGAGAAGGTTTCTAAGATAAAAATAGAAAAACTGTGAGCTTTAAAAGCTCAGTGAGTACTTATAGTACTTTTTAACTAAAACTTTTGTTTACTAAAATACCTCATCTAAAACATTTGAAGGTATAAATTTCTATTTTATAATCATTCTCAAAATTAAAACTCATTTAAATGCAAAGCATAAATATATAAATTGTAAACTCAAATATGCATTAGAATGTGTATAAAGCTTATAAATTTAAAAGCATACAAATGCTAAACACTTTCATGACTTGCAATAAAGCTCTAAGATACTTTTATTTACTTTCAATATCTTAAATACTTGATGTACTTTCTAAAAGCACCATTCGTACCCCTAAAGTAATCTGACCACACGATGACTAGCTATGTCCCTCGTAGTGGCAATGTCACATGGCGATTTTAAACTTACACCAACCGTGACACAATCTAAGACATCTCACGACTATGTACGGAATTCTGCATCGCTAACCATAACACAAGATAATATCCCACATAAGTGGAGGTGACACAACAGACTCGATTTCCCCCTAAGTTAGTGACGCATCCCCCCTTTCCCCCCCTTCCCCCAGGACTTTGCCATACTAATATGGGATATATCGGCCAGGTCTAAAACTTAAAAATATAACCCGAGGGTATACTAATGGTCTTTGAAAATCTCTTTTACTTTAACTTTCTAAGTGCAAAAAGTACAAATCTCTTTTCTGGACGCATTAAGCATCAAATCTCATTTCTGAGTGCGTTAAGCACTAAAACTCGTTTCTGAGTGCTATAAGCACTAAAATGTCTTTGTTAAGGGCAGAAAACCCAAAATATTCCAACTTTTAAAAGTTATACACTAGAGCTTTTAAGCTCAAATCTCTTAAAAACTTTCTTAAAACTTTTCAATAAATCAATATTTTACAAAATTTATAACAACACTTTAAAATCAAAGTAGCACTCACCTGAATCTCTAACTTGGTTCAAGCTCTTCAATGGTCTTGCCGTGCTCCGCTTGCTTCCTCCTCACCTACACATCACATTTTAACTTAGTATAGGCTAAATTCAACTTCACAAAACTCTTTAACAAGCTTCTAACTTAAGTAACCCATAAAATGATGTTTTTCACTAAAAAGCTTCCCTACTTGATTTCTACTTAACCAGAGCTCCAAAATTTTGATTTCTTTTCATGAACCTTATTTATATTCATGTAGGAATATCTCCACATGTCTGAAATAGCTTTCTAGAGCCCGAAATGAAAAGTCACATTTTTGGCACCTCTTTTGGTTGAATACTATTCACAGCCCAACCTAGGGTTGTTCTTCAATTTGTTTTTGCTCCGTTCATCTCCCTAAATCGCACTTAGGTCACCCATAAAACGGTTTTGAAAAATTCCAACTATAGGGTGGCGAAATCTAGGAAAAACCTCACTTTTTTCACCACTTTTTCAAGGTAATTTTTACACTTTTGGTTTCTAAACTTAATTCTCTTCTCCAGTAACTCAAATATGCTTAATAACACTCATCTAGGTCATTAGAATGCATATAAAGAGTGACATTTCATGAAAATCGAAAATGTCCTTTATCGGGTGAAAACTAACCACATTATCTTTATGTCATTCTCTTTGAATTATAAATTGGTTTAATACTTGATCAACCTCAATTCAACATGAAATCATGCTTAATACCATCAAATTTCAATGGCATCACTTACTTCTCACTATGGCCTTTAATGGTCCAACACAAACCAAACTCAATTCATTCAATTTTTCATGTCAAATTCACTCAAACATTTCATCAAACACATTGTCTACAACTTATTTCAACCATACAATTCTCCATTCGAACTTTAAGGTTTTTCCAACGTAATCCTAACATCTCAAACCTCAATGATTTCATAAGATCTACTCTTGCTTTTGGTCACTAAACACTCTCCTCACATCACACATAAAAACCCATATCTCAATCCAACCAAAACACCAACACAAACATCAAATTAACAATTTCGAAATTGAACAAACTCACCTCTTTTCACTTTGGTTTCTTTCTCTAACTTGTTCTTCTAGCTTAGGAGGTGTTGAGGACTTTCTTGGAAGCTCGAAAATGGGATGGAATCACTTGATCTACCTCCTCCCTCACATGACTGAATACACCCCTTTCTCTAGACTTTTTGCCTCTTGCTCATGGTTTTGCTCTTGTCTCGGTTCTGCCTCTGTTTTATGTGTGAAATGACTTGAGTTTGAAGGTTGAAGATGGCTTGGTCTTCTCATTCTTCTTCTCCTTCCCTTGATTTCTCTCTTGGCTCTCTTTCTCTCTTTTTCGGCCTTTTCTGTTTCGTTTCTGGTTTGTCACGTTTCTACACTTTGTTTTGTGTGTGAAATGGCTTGAGTTTGGAGGTTGAAGATGACTTGGAGGTTTGATCCACATTTCTTCCTCCTTGGCCGAGCTAGTCTCTTCTCCTATCCCTTTCTCTTCTCACAGCTTCTTGATCTTCTTCTGTGTTGTTTTCTAGTTTCGTTTCTGGTGTGTCACTGGCTTGTGTTTGTTTGTATAAATGAGGTGAAGTTTTCATAGTTTTTCCACCAATAATTTCAAAAATGACGGTCACTTCCCTAAAAAATTTCATTTTCACCCTTCAACTTTTAGTTAAATTCTGACTTAACTCCAAATATTAAAACTTATTTTTAATTTAGTCCCTAATCATACTTAATAATTATTCAATGTTATTTACCATTTTACCCTTCTATTTATTCTCCAATTGGTTTCAATCAATCTCTAAAGATTCTCTATAACCTTAGACACTTTTATTGATCATTTAGGGTATCAAATCATCACTTATGAACTATTATTGGGAAAACCATAAATATATAAATTAAGGGTTTACATGTATGATGTTTTGATATGAAATGGAAGTGATTGAAATCAAAAGAGTGGAAGGAAAATGAAGTTGATAGAATTAAGGGTGTGTTCGGTCATGTCATGGAAATCGATGTGTGAATTGTTATTAAATATTTTTGATGTGTTTTAGTGATGTTTAGTATGTGTGTTGGTGAAATTGTGCAAGAGAAATCAATAGAAAATGAATTGAATGATGGATAGATGTATACTAGTGTATTCGGTTAGATTGGAGCTTAGATGTGTTAGAAATGATTTGATATTTTGATGTAATTGTGTGAAGTTTTACAAGAATTTAAGCTAATAAGTATTATGAGAATATACTAAATAAGTTGGAAAGCCATTTGCACAAATTTCTATTATAACATAAGTTTCGTGTTCAAAATGTGATTTAAGCATTTTGATGAGTTTTGTGTTAAAATAAATGCATTCAAGTGAGTTGAATGAAAGAAATAGAAAGAAAAAAGATTTGAATATGTAATAGTGAATATGAGGTACGCATGTATGTTACGTTGCAATTCTTGATTTTGTGATGGAGATGGATATTATGATGAAAAAATAGAGATGGAAATGATGAGGTTGATTCATGATGAAGATGATGAAGAAGAGGTTGATGGATGATGAAGGTGATAATGAAGGAGATGATGATGGTAAAAAAAATTAATGTTTTCTTAATTATTTTTTATATTTTAATTAATTTTAAAAATAAAATAATGATATGTTAATAATAAAAAATGAGAAATTAATTAATTTTATTAATTTTAAGCTCTTTTGAGGATTAAAAAAGTTTTTTCGACTAGTAGATAAGCTGTATCCACCATATACTAAGAATATTAACATTAGATTACATAATGGTGTTTTGGATAGTTTTTATTGTGTAACTGTTGTTGAGCAACATCTCTATCATAGATAACCACTTAAGTGGTTTCGATGATAAAAAATTCTCATTCAACTTATTAATATTGTAAGTTTGAATCATCCTATACCAACTAATATGTACTCATTCAGATTTGGATTCCATACAAATCTAAATTTAATGAATTCAAATCAACTTAAATTGAATATATTCAAATCAACCTAAATTGTATGGAATCCAAATCTAAATTGAATATACCTAAATTTTAATGAATTCATATAAATCTGAATTAAATATACCTAAATTTTAGGAGAATGATAAAATTTATTACAAATTTCTTTCTTCAAAAAAATCAATTTAAAATCCAACCAAATTTTATCCAAATCTATCACTCAAATAAATCTGTGAAGTCAACTACTGTTCCAGTGCATGTAGATTTTATTGAATTCCATATAAATATGAATTGAATACACTTAAATTTTAATGAATTCGATGCAAATATGAGTTAAATACATCTAGATTTTAGAAAAATGATAAGATTTATTAGAAATTTCTTTCTTCATAAAAATCAATTTAAAATCCATCCAGATTTGATTCAAATCCATCACTTAAATAAAATCTGTGAAGTCAATGACTTTTTGAATGCACCTAGATTTCATTGGATTGCATATAAATATGAAGTGAATACACCTAAATTTTAATTAATTCCATATAAATCTAAAATGAATACACCTAAATTTTAATTAATTTCATATAAATCTGAATTGAATATACCTAAATTTTAATTAATTTCATATAAATCTAAATTGAATATGCATTAAATTTAGAAGAATGATAAGATTTATTACAAATTTCTTTCTTCATAAAAATCAATTTAAAATCCATCTAAATTTTGTCCAAATCCATCACTCAAATAAATTTGTGAAGTCAATGACTGTTCTAGTGCACCTAGATTTTATTAAATTTCATACAAATATGAATTGAATATACTTAAATTTAATGAATTCCATACAAATCTGAGTTGAATATACCTAGATTTTAGGAAAAATTATAAGATTTATTACAATTTATTTCTTCATAAAAATCAATTTATAATCCATCCAAATTTTATCCAAATCCATCACTTAAATAAAATTTGTGAAGTTAATGACTTTTTGAATGCATCAAAATTTCATTGGATTGCATATAATTCTGAATTGAATACACTTAAATTTTAATTAATTTCATGTAAATCTGAATTAAATACACACTGATTTTAGAAGAATGACAAGATTTATTACAAATTTCTTTCTTTATAAAAATCAATTTAAATTTTATCCAAATCCATCACTTAAATGAAATCTGTGAAGTTAATGACTTTTCAAATGCACTAAGATTTCATTGGATTCCATATAAATCTAAATTAATACATCTAAATTTTAATTAATTTCATACAGATTTGAATTCAATACACTTAGATTTTATTGAAATCCATTTAAATCTAGATTGGATACACCTAAACTTTTAAAATATTTTAAATTATAATAAATTATAAATTGAATACACCCCCTTAGGATCTGCATAAGAATAGATCTCCATTACTCAATTGGCTAGGGGCAAATAATTATGAGTCCTCTCAACAAATATCTTTTTCAATTGTTTTGGCTTCTTTTGGTTCTAAATATTACATGTGCATCAATTATTAAAAATCCAACGGTGTATGTCTACATCAGAAATGAAATTGGTGCAGGGGTAGATCTCAGAGTTCATTGTGTATCCAAAGATGATGATCTTGGGCAGCATGTCCTCCATTATTTTCAAATATACTCATTCCATTTTCGACCAAATATTTTCATGATTCCAACTGGTACATTATTTCATTGCAGTTTTGCATGGAGAAGTGAATCACATTCGTTTGCTATATACTCAGAGAAGAGGGATGAATGTAAAGTTTGTGACTGGAGCATAAGACCTAAAGGAGCATATTACAGGACTCCAAGCAATACCGAAGATGAATATCTCTGGGGGTCTTAATTATATTCAATTTCATTAATAAATTATAGTTCATTTGTGTGGCCAGCGAAGTTTCGACTTCTTCTCTTTAATAATAATACAAGTCACAAGAATTTATAGTTGCTAAGTTGCATTATTCCATTTTTCATGCTCAAGCTTCGTTTCTTATATAAGCATAAACTCAAGGCTCAAAAAGAATGTCTAATCATTTTTTGGAAACTAGAAATGATTTTAAGGGCATGAAGTTATACTTCAGAATATTGGATTAAAAAGCTTTATATCAATATTTGTATTTGGGAAAAGCATAAAATACCCTCAACGTTTGCTAGTATTACACAAATATGACAACTATGACCCTTTTTGCATTAATATCAAGTTTCATAAACGCAATAAAAACACCCAAACCATTAGTTAACAAACTATTGACCAAACTTTAAAATAATCACTAAGTAGGGGTGGCAAAATGGGTTAACATGTCAGGTCAAGTTGAATTCGATTTGATTCGTTTATGAATTCGATCAATTCGACATGAATTCATTTAAGAAACAGGTTAATATTT
Organism: Nephelium lappaceum; assembly: GCA_021234005.1. NCBI lineage: Eukaryota > Viridiplantae > Streptophyta > Magnoliopsida > Sapindales > Sapindaceae > Nephelium > Nephelium lappaceum. Next base: position 16,544,218 of record CM038000.1, on the reverse strand, counting down.
TTGGATTCGACACAAATTCATTTATAAACGAATAACACGAATTGACACGATTAATTCGTTTATTAGTTGAATCATAAAAGATCCAAACCCATTAACCCGTTAATTCGTTTAACCTATTTAATTCATTTAACTCATTTAACCCGTTTAATTCGTTTAATTTATTTAACAATAATCAATTACAAATCTTCATCAACATAAACTTAGATCCAATTAAGCTAGCCAAATTAAACCAATCAAAACCCATAATCTTCTCCTTCATCATGTTATCCAAATTCATCTACCATGAACTCAAAAAAATGACAAAAAAAAAAAAACAATTAAGAAAAACAAAAAACCAAAAGCTCAGATCAACCATTTTTTTATAGTTATCCAGAACAAGCCAATTTAGTCACAGATATTCATCACATCTGAAACCATCAATATTGAAGAACACAGTAGTTTCATAAATAAAACAAAAAAATAAATATATATTTACAATTTTTTTTTTTAAAAAAATAACAACAGCAACATTAAAAAAGAAAAAAAAAACTCAGGGGTGGATCTACTGCAATTTGATGTAGACAATCAGATCGAGCACCTAATGGAGTGCAAGCCACTAGCGGAGGCGGGATGAAGATGTTGTGACGAAGGTGGAATGGTGACCATGAGTCGTGAGGAAGAAGGGGTGGTGGTGACCATAAGGAAGAGGGGTGGAATGGGTGGTGGTGACCATAAGGGAGGGAGGGAGATGGGGTGGTAGTGACTTTGAGGGAGAGGGGTGTAATGAGTGGTGGTAACCATGAAGGAAAGGGAGGGAGAAAAGATGGTAGTGACCGTGAGGGAAAGGAAGGGAGAAGGGGTGGTGGCGACCGTGAGAGAGAGGGGTGGAAAGGGTGGTGGTGATTGTGAGGAGAGGGGTGGAAGGAGTGGTGGTGATCATAAGGAGATGGGTGGAAGGAGTGGTGGTGACCATGAAGGGTGGGTAGTGGTGGCTGCCGACATGAGACGTGAGAGAGGAGAAGGGGGGAAGAAAATGGATAGAGGATGGTGGCTACCAAAATGAGTTAGATCTAGGGTTGGTTAAATGAGTGTATATATATAAGTGGATAATTACATAATAATCCCTATAATATGTCCATATTACAAATTTACCCCTAAATTAATCGTGTCAACTCCTGATTCGTTTAAGCAAACCAAATTTGATTCGTTTAATAAACGGGTTAAGCGGGTTGACACGATTATGACACAAATTCATTTAACTCAAACTCACACCTATTTATTTTTTGCAAATTCGTTTCAACTCATCATGTCGTGACTTATATTGCCACTTCTATCACTGAGGGGCAATTTGATCTTTTTATGTTATATTAAATAAATATTTAAAAATAATCCAATCAAAGTTTGCCATGTCATCATCCATTAAAGGCACTTTTATCTTTTAACCCTAAAATATTAAAATATAAAAGAATTTAAAAAATAAAAAATAAAAAATGAAAAAAAAATGGTTGGTCTCCATCCCATATATGGAGACCATGGTCTCCAATTGGAGACACCTGGGTCTCCGCTATCTAATGTGATTGGAATACTTGTTACATCCTGATTTTATTGACACATGATGACAGGGTTTTAAAAAACAACAATCTTAGTGGCACCTTAAACATCAGCACCGGTAATAGCAACCAGCTGCAATTCATCGATTTGCAAAACAATTCCATTTCTGCTTTCCCGAGAAGTGCAGGGGCTGATGTCATTGACATAATGTAAAACATATTTTTCTCATTCTTTTATTTTATCCTATATTTTGATAAAAACTAGTGACCGGTTACTTCATCAAAGTTAAAGGTTCCCGGAGTTGGACTCAATTCAAATGTACTAGACAACAATGTGTTTTGGCTCGCTGAGGTTATTTTCCATTGATTGCTGCAGACTGGCTAATAACCCTATATGTAAGGTGTCTGGAGGAGGAAATAATTACTGCATGAGATCCCGGTCAAGTTCATCTTATGTAACACCCCCAAAGAACTGTCAACGCAGTTCCTGCAGTTCAGGGCAGATTTCTAGCCCCACCTGCAAGTGTGCATGCCCATATACAGGAATTCTAAACTTGAGAGCTCCTAGTTTTTCAGACTTGGATAACACAACTTACTATGTAACTCTTGAGGAGTCTTTAACAAGAGCTTTTCAGTCTAATCAACTTCCTATGGACTCCGTTTCTCTTAGCAATCCTCGTAAGAATTCAATTGAATACCTTCAGTTGGACCTCGCAGTATGTCCATCTGGAGTAGATCGTTTCATTTGGACAGGAATTTATCTGCTTTGTTTTCTTTTCAGCAACCAGACTTTCAAGCCTCCACGTGATTTTGAACCTTACGTCTTTCGTGGTAATCCATACGTTGTCTTTGAATGTAATTCTGCTTTCAGATTGAACAATATTAGTTGTTACATATTGCTTTATATGATACTGATGCAACTTTTTGTTTGTGGCATCTTTTAGGAGCATCTAAAGGTTCAAACAAGTCAACAATCACTGGCATTATCATTGGAGCTGTGGTTGGTGGTTGTGTACTTCTGGTCCTATTACTCCTTGCAGGGGTTTATGCTTATCATCAAAAGAAAAGAACAGAAAAAGCTAAGGATCAGCATGATCCTTTTGGTATGCTAATGATGCAACCTTCAATTAGTGTTTTCCAGTTTTCAGATTATTGATTATATGTTTTTAAAATGCAGCAAGCTGGGATCCAAACAAAAACAGTGGTAGCATTCCTCAACTGAAAGGACCAAGAAGCTTCACTTTTGAACAGCTCAGCACATACACAAACAAATTTTCAGAAGCTAATGACATTGGATCTGAGGGTTATGGAAAGGTGAAGTGCCAGCTAAGATATTCAGGTTTCCAAAGCTACAGACTGTGTGAGTATCAACTAAAGTTTCAAATGGCACCCCAGTCATTGGAACATTTATTCAAAATTCCACATGAATAAGTGTTGAAGTTAGTTTTCCTCAGCTGTAAAAGGCTGTAATGTTTTATTTTACTGTTTTAGATAGTAAAGAGATTAAGTAGCTTGTTGCTTATCTCAAAAGTTAAGATTATCTTGATAAGAGTAGGTGGAGTTAGTTTTGTGTAAAGAGTCTTACTCTTAATGTAATCGTATTTTATAAAAGGGAACTCAGCCTTTCTGCTGAGTATGACTGTTAGGAACCTCGCTAACGAAGAAAATATTAGAGCCAAAAGGAGAATAAAATCAAAATAATGGAGACTTTTATTATTAAAACTCAAAATAAAAGAATACAAAAGTAAACCCTCAATGCTACATTGAGGGAACGAGACTCTCGCTTCGCTTGCCTCACACAAAGCTCCTCTACTAAAAAACTAAAACCAAAGATTAAACAAACACTTAACAGCTCCCCTTTAAATAGCCATAAAACCCTAAATTCATTCCCACAACTTTTCCCAGAAAACTGCTACCACAATCATTACTTTCCATATAAAAGTCAATTATGTTAATGAGTTATTTTCTTTTTAAAAACTTTAAGATCTTTGACTATTTTCTTTCTTCTTTAGTAAGTAACAACAATTAGGGGTCTAACAATACTCCCCCCCTCAACAACCGCCTTGTCCTCAAGGGGAAACAAAGGAAAACGTGCCTTCAACTCCTGTTCGTCTTCCTATGTATCATCGTCAGTCGACTGGTCCTTCCACTGGACTAACCCTTCATGTTTAATGACGTCATCATAAATTATGTTGTGAAAAGCCAAAACTCGCTCGGGACTGTTTGAGACCGGAAGATGAGCTTCTAACCCAAAGGAAGGGCTCCTAGGGACGACAAAACTCCTACTGCGTTCTTAAGCGAAGACACATAGAAAACAAGATGGATATGAGACCCAACAAGAAGCTTAAGACAATACGCCACGGAACCAATTTTAATCTCAATTTGAAAAGGACTATAAAAATGAGCCGACAACTTTGGATGCACCTGATGAGCCACCGATTGTTAGCGGTAAGGACACAATTTCAGATACACCAAATCACCGCTCTCGAAAGAAACTAACTACCTCTTAGAATCAGCATATTTCTTCAGCCGGTTCTGGGCCCGTTCAAGATTATATTGGAGTTGACAGATAATTTCATCCCGCTCCTTTAACTCCTGAGCAACTACCTCTATTGAAGTCTTTCCTGGTAGGATTTTGGTGAAGGTTGGAGAAGAGCGATTGTGGACTACTTGGAAAGGAATCATTTTGATTGAAGCTTGAAAAGAAGTGTTATACCAGTATTCCGCCCAATGCACCTAGCGACTCCACTGCTTTGGTTGGTCTAAAGTGAAACAATAGAGATAGGTCTCAACACACTTATTTAACACTTTCGTCTGTCCATCCGTCTCAGGGTGATAAGCCGAACTCATGTGTAGAATTGTTTCCTATAACTTAAAAAATTCAATCCAAAATTGACTGAAGAAAGTCAAATCATGGTCACTAACCATTGAACGAGGCATGCCATGTTGGTGCGCCACCTCCTTCGCATAAACCTCAGCCACCTTTCGGGCAGTGCATGGGTGTTTAAGGAGAATAAAATGCCCGTACTTGCAGAATCTGTCAACAACCACAAGGAGAGTATCGAAACCCTGCGACTTAGAAAAGCCCAAAATGAAACCAAAGAAACGTCTTCCCACACATTAGTTGGAAGGGACAGGGGTTGTAACAATCCCGTTGGAGAAGTAGCCTGATACTTATTCTATTGGCACACTGTACATTCAGCAACATACTTCATGATATCAGATTTCATCCTAATCCAATACAAATTACTAGCAATCTTTTTGTACGTGTGAAGAAATCTTGAATGACCTCCGACCGGAGTGGAATGAAATTCAGCCAAGAACTATTAACCCACTAAGATTTAATTGGCAACACTAGCCGTCCCTTATATAACAATAGATCATGATATAGCGTAAAACCTGGCTTAGTGGATATCCCCACTTCCAAATTGGATTTGATCATGGTTAAAACATGGTCGGCTTCCAGTGCCGCCACTAAAGCTGATGTATCCACCCACTAAGGTTGAGAGATAGCTGATAATTCAGATCATAAGCTTGTGCGTGATGTGTTACCAAAATAGTCTTCTTGACGTGAAACCGAATCGACGGTCGAATTATCCATTCCCGTTTTATAAACAATATCAAAATCATACCCCAACAAAGGAGTCAACTATTTCTGTTGATCCGGAGTGGTGATCTATTAAGTAAGCCAATGTTTAAGACTTTTCTGGTCTGTACAGATCATGAGTTTTCTTCCCAATAGATACGGTCGCTAGTGTTGTACCACTAGAACTAGAGCCGATAATTCCTTTTCATAGATGGACTTACTTAGCACACGTTCGGAAATAGCTTTGTTGAAGTAAGCCACGGGTTGATTCTATTGCATCAAGAATGCACCGACCCCTTTTCTTGAAGCTTGCACTTGACCACATCGGGTTGTGAGAAATCGGGAATAGCAAGAACTGGACCAGACGATAAGACCTATTTTAATTATCTGAAGGAGGCTTGGGCTACTTTGTTCCACCCGAAACGGTTCTTGGGGACTGTTTGAGACTGGAAGACATGCATCTAAGAAGGGTATAGGATCTCAGTTTATAAGATTAGATTGGATGCCTTCAAATTCAAATCTTAGTTTAATAAGAAACTAAAAGGTCGTTTGTTTTTTTCATAGTTTAATGGTACTGAATTACATCATTTAAGTTGTTTTCGTTTATTTTTTTAAGTGGTTTGCTATCCAAAAACAACTGAAAAAATTAAATAAGAATTTTTATTTTTCACTTAATTGCAAATCACTTAATGACATTTTAAAAGCTTTTATTCCAAATCTATCCTCCCAAAATAACATAATGTCAAATTTATCCTTATTTTATATTACTTTAATTTTTTTTTTTCACTTTTTCCTTGATACTTACAAAAATATATATATATTAAAAAGAAAAGCCTAAATACATTTCATCTCAAATTATCTTGGAATTAAACTAATATATTTTAATTTACAATTTAAACATTGATTTTCTAGTTATTTTCTTAAATATATTTATATATTTAAATATATAAATATGGATAATACTACTATATTTTTTACTTATGAATAACATATTATTAATATGTACATAAAAAATATTTAAGAATTTATTAAATTATTTATTTTCAGATGTTTGTATTAAATTAATTAAAATTACATAACAACATATACTTAAAAGGGTATAAATGTCAAATTACTAGTTTTCAGATAATTTTAACTTTAAAAAACAAATAAGTTTACAATATATTCAAAGATGAGGAAAAAAAAAAACAAACATGTTATTCAGATTTCAGGTTTTAGTCACTATTCAGTCTTTAGTCTTCAGTAATACTGTTCAGTCTTTAAACAAAAAAACAAACAACCTTTAAGCTTTTTGAGTAGTTTCATGGCCTAATTGAATGGAATTAAGACCTTTAGCAAGTAAAGTAGCATAAACGATGTCAAATGTCAGTATATTCGGTCCAAAGATTTATGAATTTAGAGTAAAATCAGAGATAGAGAGGCTGTTCTGTTAGAGAGTGGCCAAATCAAGTTCAAGCTAGAACCGTCGGATAGTGTTGTTCTGACTGTAGACCTTCTTGAGATAATTCCACGTCTCAGTAGCAGTCTTTGAGGATCGAAGATTCAAGTTGATGTTGGGTTCAACAAATCCAAGAATCCACATTATGACTTGGGCATCATTGACTTCCCATTTGGCGTACAGATCTTTGATATGTACTCACTCAAATCTAGGTCATTACTAAACTCAATAAGGGCTTCTTACCATTGGACCACGTTGGGCAATCACTATCTTCACCTTAAATACAATAATCATTAACCAAAGAATGGTGATATTTACACCCCCAAAAAACTTTATGTTCACTCCCCACAAAAATTGAATATTTAAATTGGAAAAAAATCATTTTAGTTTCTAACTTTTAGGAAATTATCAAATTTTTTACTATGTTTCGAAAAAAAACAAAATGAAACCTAATGTCGTTTCACAAAAAGTGTCATATTAGTCCCTCATTTCAATCTACTGACGGTCAAATCTAACATAAAACGTGAAAAGACTCATTTACCCTTAAACTTAGTTAAAATGGACAGAAAGACTATCATATCCTCATCCATAGTTAAAATGGATAGAAAGACTATCATATCATTTTCTGGTTTTATATGTCAATTTTGAGAAATTATAGTTTTGCCCTTGGACTCAATTTTTTTTTAGATTATAGATTTTAAAAAATCATTAAATATTAAGTGTTATTGTAAAATAAAATCATTAAATATTAAAAAAGTCACTACCAAATAAAAAAAAAAAAAACTATCCACCAGATTTTCATCCAACCATTTACTTGATTGATTTTTTTTTTAATTATTTAATTATTTATTTTTTATTAATGTTAAAAATGTGGAATTCGTTCAAGGATAAATATCATTTTTATTATTTTTAAATTAATTTTTTATTATTTTTAAATATCTTATCTTTCATTTATTATTATTTTTAAAATTTTTCTTAATTGTTTATTTTTAATTTTCCTTTATTTTTTAATTTATTTTCAAATTATCTAGTTCATACACGTGTCGTGATCCTGAGTTACGATTTTAAATGACAAAATTGCCCTTACACATTATGTCATCCGTGAGGTTTGACCGTCAGTTGATTGACGGAAGAGACTAATTTGACACTTTTTCAAAACTTTAAGGTCCATTTCATCATTTTCTAAAACATAGTTAAAAAAATTTGATCCATTCCAAAAAATTAGGTACTAAAATGATTTTTTTCCCTTTAAATTTTCAATATTACCCTCAAATCAATATACCAAAACAGTTAATAATTTTGAATAGAATTAACAACGACCATGAAAGCCGTGGAACTTTGCATCCTTCACAAAAAGCCACCATAAAAAGCAAAAAGCCCACTACAAAGAGAAGCAAACCCACGAAAGAATTGGAAATCTGGATGAGCAATTGGTCATGTGGGGTTGATCCTGAAAGCTTTCCAGTAGTCTCCACACCATGACCAAGCGCATAAATTTCTCTGGGATGGAACATTATGAAGGATCCACATGTAACAGGCGGTGCTGGCTAGTTAGTGAGTCAACTCAGTTAGTGTTATGAATTAAAAACTGGTTTCTTTTATTAAATTAAGGTCGATTGGATATGGTGCAGGATGTGTAGAGATGTTTACGAAGACGAATGTTGTTGCTAGGATCTTTGAACGTCAAATTAGGACTCCTCCTCCTATCGGGAAAATCAGGAAAACCAGTCTAGTTTCCTCATCTTCATTTATATTATTTAAATACTTGATAGCTAAATATTATATTTAATTTTACTTTATTCAATTCAATTACTATGTTGTTGATGAGATTATTCTATGATTTATGAGATTATTATATTATTTAAGTGAGAATTTTTTATCAATGTCGTAATTATTTTTAAATTTCAGGTCAATTGATGTAAAATGGGAATGGTGGTGCATATGGAACAGGCGTTGAGGAATGGGAACCTACCTCGTTTCTGTTTGACTTCAATGGAGATGAACCTTGCTGAAAGGTGTCTTTTTCAATGTTTCAAAACTTAAATTTATTCAAGGTGGTCCCAACGATATAAAAACCCTTTATAAGCCATCATCATACCAATTAATCACAACCAAATCAGGATAGCAAAAGAATATTAAGACAAGTGTTGTTCAAATGAAACAAAGAAACAGTAATATAGTCTTATGGCAGCTAGAAATTTGAAAAGCTGCGTTTTTTTTTTTTTCTTTTAAAAAAATATATATATTATTAGAGTTGAGTTTTTGCAATGTTATGCTGGGTAGTGGCGTGCTGACTGCGATGAAAATTTGAGTTTCTCTTTGTAGACATATTTAAGTCTTTTTAATTACCCAAAAGCTCTATTAGAATGATACTAAATAACACGAATAAAAAAAATCGAAAAAAGCTTTGGGGATTTAAAAAGCTTTTTTTGGCCAATAGATAAGTTATACCAAATATGCACTAAGAATATTAACATCATATCACATAATGATGCTTTTGGTAGTTTTTCTTATGTAACTATTGTTGAGCAATGTTTGTATAATATATCACCATCCAGAGTTGTTTTAATGGTAAAAAGTACCCATTTAACTTGTCAACAATGTAAGTTGGAATCATCCCACACCAACTAATATGTAAACATGACATAACATGTTAACAACATGTTTGGTCAAATATTGTCATTTTAATATGAAGTATAGGTGGAGACAAATTAAGGGAAACAGATGGGAATTGAACCACCAAAAAATAACATGAAGCTTGTAAAATTTAATGTCATAACTTCAGGTATGAAGTTTTCTTTCGCCTGCTCCTGCCCTTTTAGTATTATAAATGTCTGCTGGTTTTACTTTTTCATGTTGGATATTCAACAGTGTGAATAGTTCTTTGAAGATGACTTGGACAAATGATCAAACCTGGCTGCTACAAGTTGGCTTATTTAGTAATAGTCATTGTTGCATGTATCAGATATTTCTTAATCTATCAAGTATTACCAGAAAAATAGTAGTGTTCTTGCTTGTTGAATCAAACACTTGGACACACAATTGCATCAAGATATTTTGTAACCAATGATGTTGATTGATTCTATTACCATGTTTGTGTGATTCCCAGTTCATCAAATTCAGTTGTTGTTTTCCTGCAATATAAGAAACTGTAAAAGGGAAAATTTAGAGTTTTGAAATATGTGCAACTTTGAAGGCATATTGTTTGTTTTTGAGAGATGGGTTCAAGAAGAATTCTAGTCTTCATGCCTTAGTTTGTGTCCAGTTTTCTGTTATAGCAGCAGTATCTGATTCAAGAGATTGTAAGTTTAACTAACATCTTTGTTTCAATTGTTTGGCTTGTGTACTGTTGTCTGAATTCAACTCCAAATGCTATGTTGCAGATTAGGACCGTTTTTGAAGTCAGTTCTATTGAGTTATTAATTACATGATATTGTTCTTTGATGTGTTTGTGATATTGTATGCGTGAATTAATATAGTTTCCAATCTAAGAATAGGATATCAGAGTTAATTGAGTCTTTTGCTGGAAAGAAGACAGTTTGGTCAGTTTTTATATTGTTGGTGTTGACTCCATATGATAGAGTTTTTGACTATATTCATATTCTGGTGCTAAATCTAGTTGTTATCTTTCCTAGTTTCATCTGTTGATCTATCTGTTTCGAAGTCTTGCATGTTCATATTAGAAACTCAGTTTCTGGTGACTGGCTCAAGGAAATGCTTTCCGTTTTGTTTTCTGATGCTGTTGCTGTTCTACAATCTCTCCGGACTAGGTGGTAAAACACACCACCTAGTAGGAGGCAGTCTGATTCTTATTCCAACTAGGAAGGCATTGAGTGTGGCAATTCACGTGTGATTTCCATGTAAGTTGGTTATCAATTGGTTTGCTTATTGATACAAATTATAGTTTTCCTATTCTGCCTTTTGAGCTATTATCTCTTTATTTTAGAACATTATCAAGCATAGGATTGAAGGGTCAACTGCCGTCAGACATCACAGCTTTATTGGAATTACAGATTCTGTAGGTCTTCTGTCCGAATTACAGATTCAGTTTGCTTTACAATTAAAATCACAAGCAGGTGCTGATATAGACTAAGTGTTCAGACAGAAGACCTACAGAAATAACAGCATTAGGGAAGAACAGAACGTGGGAATTAGTAGGCCTTCCAAATGCTAAACATCCAGTAGGTTGCAACTGGATATTCACAATTAAACAAAGGGCAGATGGCAACATTGAGAGGTTCAAGGCAAGACTGGTTGCTAAAAGGTTCACTCAGTCATATGTCATTGACTACGAAGAAACATTCGCACCGATGGCGAAATTAAACACAGTCCGAGTGCTGCTGTCATTGGCTGCAAATTTGGATTGGAAACTTCACCAATTGGATATCAAGAATGCATTCTTCAATGGAGACTTAGAAGAAAAGGCATACATGATTATCCCACTTGGTTTGAAACAAAATCTAATGTAAACAAAGTCTGCAGGTTGCGGAAATCATTGTATGGCCTTAAACACTCTCTAAGGGCCTGGTTCAGAAGGTTTACAAAGGCTGTAAAACAGTAGAGATACTCTCAATGCCAATCCGATCACACCCTATTTGTCAAGCACTTACCAGGTCAGAAAGTGACAGCCTTAATTGTGTGCGTAGTGACAAACTTTGAGAGTTTTGAGAGAACTATCTTCTCTTTTAGAGAATGTTTATTATATAAGAAATAGAAAAGTTGATTCTATGCTAATTTACGGCCATTATAGTCCTTTATTGCCCGATATACAGCCCTAATTTGCATTACTAATTTCCAGCTCATAGTCTAGCCATACTACAATTTACAAAAGTCAACTATCTACAACAGACTTTCCTTTTATGTCCCCCTCAAATTGATGCTGGGAAATTTACAAGCATCAATTTGCCGATAAGCAATTGATGACACTGACATGTTGTGGAATTGGTGAAGATATCCACAAGCTGGAGAGTAGTGGAAATGTGTGGAAGAGTAATAACCTTGTGGTCAAAAGCATCTTGGATAAAGTAGCAGTCAACCTCTATATGTTTTTGCGCTCATGGTAGACTAGGTTGGCGGTAATTTGAATGGCACTTGTGTTGTCAGCATGTAGGGGAGTAGGTTGAGCCTGAAAGAAACCAAGCTGTGAGTAGACCACATAGCTATATGATCTCAGAATAGGTAGCAGACATGACACAATATTCTGCCTCATGGATGACTTGGAGACTGTCCTACTTTCGACATTTCTAAGAGATAAGTCCATCACCAAGGAATATACACCATCCACTAGTAGATTTCCTGGTATCTGGGCAACCTGCCCAACTAACATCGTAGTAGGCCTGGAGTTGATGAGAAGAAGCAGTAGGGAAGAATAAGCTATGATTAGGTGTGCTTAGGATGTATTTAATTATACAACGAACCACAACTAGGTGAAGATGCTCGAGGTGCTTGCATGAACTTGCTGATAGTATGGACAACATAAGGGATGTCTAGTTAGGTTATGGTTAGATAGATTAGATTACCTACCAACTTTCGATAGAGAGGTGGATCCTCAAGAACCTTCTCTTCGTCACTCCTATATTTACATTAATTTCCATAGGAGTGTCCATAGATGTAGTCTCTGTGAGTGTTTCTAATTGAACTAGATTGTAAATATACTTGTACTGATTCAAGAACATACCTTAAGGTCGACGATGCGCCTCTAACCCTAGAAAATAGGTGAGCTGACCAAGGTCTTTCATGTGGAAAGTCGAATGCAATAATTCTGAATTGTAGTGATAACAGCCATGTCGGAGCCAGTGATAATGATATCATCCACATAAATAAGGAGGATAACTATACCAGTCGAAGTCTTCTGTGGGAAAAGAGATGAGACATACTGACTCTGCGTGAAAGAGAAACCAAGAAAAGTGTTTTGAAATTTGTCAAACCATGCTCTTGGTGTCTATTTCAAATCATACGAACGTTTTAGTTTATAAACATCAGTAGAAAAGGAAGTCAGCATACCAGAGGGAAGTTTCATGTAAACTTCCTTCTTGAGATCATTGTGTAGGAATGCATTCTTAACATCCATTTGATGTAAGGGCTAGGATTGAGATAAAGCAAGAGCTGGTATCGTTCGCATGGTGGTCATCTTAGCAACTGGTGCGAATGTCTCATCGTAGTCTAGGCCATACTCTTGCTTATTGCCAATAACCACCAATCGAGCCTTGTAATAGTTTATTGAACCATCAGAATGAAGCTTGATGGAAAACACCCACTTTCTCCCAATAGGTTTCACGGACGGATGATAGGAACAATGTAGGACCCTAAATTTTCATTCTACATGCTAAATAATACTTTATGGATGAATAGTAACGTTTTCGGACGAATAGTGATTTCGGATGAATAGTAATCTAATGAACAGTAAAATTTTGAGTTAAACCCCGGAAAAATAAAAATTTGTAGAATGATTAATAGAGTCTAATGAAACTGAAACGGATAGAAAATGAGTCCGTTTGAGTAGTTTTAAGGGCTTTAAAGTTGACTTAGTGATTTTACAGAGCGCCAAAAAGGGGCATAAAATTACTTTTAAGAATCACCAAGGCTACTAGAAGTATATAGGAAGTTCAAATATAGGCCCCGGTAAATTTTGAAAGGATTTCGAAAAGGTTTCAGAAAAGTCGAACTCGGGCGTTCAGAATAATCAAAGCAAAGAGATAAGGATAAAATGTGACATGACATAAGAGATAAGCATGAAAGGGATGTGTGGTGGAGAAAGTGACACTTGGACCAATAGAAATTAAACAAGTGTAAAGTGAGGGATGAAATTGGCATTTTAGGCTATGATTAAGGGCAAAATGGTCATTTGGAGAGTTATATATATAAAGTGGATCATGAAATGAATGAGAGAAAGAGTGTATTCGGCCAAGAGGAGAGAAACCGTGAGGAAAAAAAAAAAGAGGTGAGGTCGTGATTGAAGTCGAAAAAGGAAGAAGAAGAAGAAAAAAAGAAGAAGAAGAAAGGAAAGCTAAGGATTCAAAATAATTTCATCCCTCTCTTGCTCTTGTTTTCCTCCCTATACACTCAAGAAAAAGTGAGGAGGAATTGGTAAGTTATGGAGTTAATTTGATATTAGTTTGGTGGTGAAATTGATGGGTTTTTATGAGTTGATGATATGTTGTTTAATTGATGGTATTTTTGACATGTATAGAAGTAAATTATCATCAAATCAAGTTTGGAAGTGGAAGGAAGCTTGAAACAAGTGATAACCCATTTTATTAGTAAGGTAAGAGATAAGGTTTTTAAGTAATTTTGTTAAATAAATTTAATTAGTTTGATTGTTGGTTATTTGATGATTATTTGAGTGATTTGGATGCCATTGATGCCTTTAGAAATGAAAGAAATTGATTGAATGAGTTGGTATGAGTTTTGAGTTAATTTTGAGCTGATTGGTGGAAAGAAAATAAAAAATTCGGTGGTTATGCATGAAAATGGATTTTTGCTAGAATAGGTGCATTTGTGTGTATTGAATAAATTTATGATGTTTGATGAGCTTATGTAATGTTTTTATGTGAAATTGGATGAGCATAAATCAATTGAATAGAGAAACTTTGAGTTGGAAATATTTGGGTGCATGTTGGATTAAAATATGGAAGTTGGAGTTTATAAATCCAACTTGGTGTTTTGATGAGTTTCCATGATTATATGATGTGTTTTAAGTGTGTTTGGCATGAAATTTGAGAAGAAATGGATGGAATAATGAAAGATGCAATCCATGAATGAAACTAGTAAGGAATCCAAGTAGATTGCATTATGGATTTAGTTTGAATTGATAGGGTAAAGTATATGCAATTGAATGAAAGTTTATGTGAAATTATTATCATTGAAATGGGATTGTATTTTGGGATATTATGAACGACTTATTGGAAAAGTATGGTGAATTGAAATTGCATGTATACTAGTGCATGCTAAAGGAATTAAATGTGTGTGAAATTAGTTTAGTTGAAAAGTCATTAAAATTTAGAATGCGAAATTGTGTAGATGAGATCGAAGTGGCGAAATCGAGTTAGTGTTCGGACGATCGTAAAACCAATTGTGAGTGTAAAACCCTTTTATAAATGTCAAATGCATATTTGAAATACTTTGTGTTTTTCTTAATTTTAAAGTATTTTGGATATAGATGTAAGTGTCTTTTAAAATTGTTTTTAAAAATTTTATTTCTAATCAAATAGATTTTACATGTTATGCTTTTAAATTTATACGTCTGATATCGTATATGAAATTTTAGTAAATGAGTTTTATATGATATGCAGAAATTAAATATGTGAATCAATTATATTGCTGCTTTAATTTTATTTCCGAGATTTCATTTTATGAAAATGATTTTATACAATTTATAAATGATAAGCAGTAGGTTTAGAAAACGAAAGTTTTGGCCTATGATATACCCTTAGGGTAATACAGGATGTTGCCAGTCAGAGTACCCTAACGTGCATGGCAGAGTTGGGGGGCATTATTACATTAGACATACATGGTAGGATGGGAATGTGTCCGTTGGTCAGTCTAGTGTGTCGCCCCCTGCATGTTTTGAGTATATATTGAGTTAGTGAGCTAGCTTCTACGTGGCGATGCAAGAATTCTGCTACGTAAACTGTTATGGTGGTTTGGGTGGTGCAAGAATTCCATTCTACCATCTGATACGGCCTGAGCGATGCAGGAATTCCATTCCGCCATATCTACCGAAGGTATTGTCAGGATGGGCTATCGGTGGTTGGCTATTTCAGCTTACAAATTGTTTTTAGAAAATAACCCTGCCATTGTTTCCAGTTTCAGCGAAAAAGGAATTAGAAATTTTTATGATTCACATTATATGTTTAATTTTTAAGAACATGAATTTAAAATTACAGCATTAAATTATTTTAGCACAACATATTTTTTTTCAAGGAGGCTACTTAGAAAAATTTCAGTTGATTTGAAATATTTGACACTCACTAAGCTCGTTTAGCTCATCACATAGTTTGTATTTTATAAATAAACCTCTCCAAGTGTAGGCACTGGTACATCAAAGGCAGAGACACCCTCATAGGATTAAAGGACCAAGTGCATTTAGCTATGAATGTATGTAAGTTAAATTGATATGTTTTGAAAAGAAAACAAATTGACACTTGTGTATAAATTATATTATGTTTTGTAAATAATTCTATGTTAAATCAAGTGATTTCAATTATGTTATATATATATATATATATTTAAGTGTTGATTGAAATTGTTGTGGTTGTGTTGTGAATTGAAAATTGAGGGCCAGAGGCCCAGAAGTTTGGGGAAATTGATTTCTTTTAGAAGTGTTTATATTTTGTAAACTTTCGCAATGTGGTATATTCGGAAAAACATTCGTTATGTTACCCGAATTTTTATAGAATTATTTTGAAATCGAGCGAAACAAAATGAAAAATTTTCCCCACGTTTCGGCAATAAACAGAGGATTTGGAAAGTTTAGCAAAAATTAAACGGTTCAACTCCACAGAAACTTTTCAGCGGGATCAGATATCCACTGGAAGGCTAAAGTGGAGTGCTGGGCAGGTTGCCTAGGGAAACGGGCCTATTAAACAAAATCCTAGGTTTGGTTTTCTTCAATTGCGAGAAGGTCAGTGTCAATAGCTTTCTTCCATCAATCATGCTTTATTGCCTGTTTATAACATGAAGGATTAGGAATAGAAGACAAAGTTACAATCATGGATAAAGGAGGGGTGAAACCAAACCTATTTGGTGGTCGATGAACTCAAATACTACGTCAGAGGGGGGTTGGTGTTGTTGCTGAAATAAGAACAACAGTCGAGAAGTGAGTTAGAGGGGCCTTCGGCTCTGCTTGAATTTTATCTAATATGGTGTGAGGTCACCTTTAGTATGCTAGTAACAGCTTAAAAGGTACTAAGTTTGGAGGAAAGTTAGTAAACATAAGTAGAGTAGAAAATGAAGGAGAAGGGGAATCTTTATGAATAGTAAAAAATTACTAGCTTTCTAGAAAAATTACATTTCTAGAAATCCAAATATGACATAGATTTGAATTATAACAAAGAAAACCTTTTTGGTGTATAGAGTATCTTAGGAAAGCACATTGGATTGATTAAGCCATGAGTTTTATGCGTTCGTATGTACGAAGGTGAACAAAACACACAACCAAATGTATGAAGATTAGAATAATTTGGAGGATGACCAAATAACCTAGTGAAAAGAGATATGTGATTTGATAAAGGCAAAGGCAATCTGTTGATGAGGTGGATAGTAATGGAGATAGCTTTACAGTAGAACCAAGATGGCACAAATGACTCGAATAGAAGGGTACGTACAACATCAAGAAGATGACGATTCTTTCTTTTAGCCACCCCATTTTGTTGAGGAGTTGAAGGACAAGACCATTGAGAAATTATGTCATGATATTGCAAAAATTTCTGAAATGAATTAGACATGTATTCACCTCCATTATGTACAATTTTAATATTGGCAAAAAATTGTGTCTGAATATAAGCATGAAAAATCTTAAAAACAAAAAACACTTCTCCTTTAGAACATAGAAAATAAATTCATGTGAATCGACTATAATCATCGATGAAAGTTATGAAATACTTATAATTAGCATGAGAAATAATTGGTATCATACCCGACAAAACACTATGTATCAAGTCAAATAGTTAGTCAATATTTGGTGTATAAGTGGGAAATGGTAGTATTTTACTTTTACCAAGCCTACAAGAGTTGAAATCAAGTTGAAGAGCACTAAAGGATGGAGACTCTTTATTCCCAATTAAACCAAAATTTAGCAAATTATAAAGTACATTTGAATTTAGATGTCTGAGATGTTTATGCCATGCTCGGACAATCAGCATGAAAAGAATTACAAGTGACAAAAGGTAATGCAAAATTAAGAGACGAAGGTAAAGGAAAAGAAAAGAGACGTCCCACTTTAGGCCCTCTCGTGATCATCTTCCTGGATTGATGAGCCTATACAACACAACTAGATTTAGAAAATTCAACTTTCCAATCATTTTCAACTAATTGTCCGATAGAAACAAGATTAGTTGTAAGGCCAAAGGAGACAAATACATCAGTTATAGAAGAAGAAGCATCACCAGTTGCTGTGATAGGTAAAGAACTACTATCATCAATATGAATCTTAGATTTCTAGAATATTTGTGTACATTAGTAAGAAATTTAGCATTGTTTATAATATGATTGGAAGTCGCAGTATCAAAGAGCCAAGGAGAAGATGTAGAGAAAGGTTTATCTGAGAGTCCTAAAGCAGAGAATGCAGAAACAATCATTTGTTGAATCATTTTAGGGGTGACAGATGAAACAAGAGTAGGAGCACTTTATATCGAAAGAGCTATAACTATAGAACTTCCAGCACTAAAACAATCAAATGTGGTAACATATGCTGTTTCAGATTTCTTTGGTGGCTGAATAGGACATTCCTTGATAATATGACTATCTTTCTTGCAGTAGTTGCAAAACTTATTGGAGTAGTTAGAAGTGAAATGGCCAAATTTCTTGCAACAGAAGCAGCGAACAATGTTCATGTTTGGCCTTTTGACTTGCTTTGTGCTGCAAAAGCTACAAAAATAGAAGAAGAGGTAAAGTGACATTCTTCCGTGGTAGTTTGAGTAAGAAGGCGTTGTTCCTCACAAAACAATTCATTGAAACATGCATCTAAGGAGGGTACAGAATCTTGGTTCATAAGATTAGACTGGATGTCTTCAAATTCAGATCTTAGTTTCATAAGAAACTGAGCTTTTTGAGTAGTTTCATAGATTGATTGAACGGAACGAAGGCCTTCAACAAGTAAAGTAGCATAAACGATGTCAGTATATTCAATCCAAAGATTTATGAATTTAAAGTAAAAATCAGAGATAGACCTTAAGATAATTCCACATCTCAGTAGTAGTCTTTGAGGGTCGAAGATTCAAGATGATGTTGGGTTCAATAAATCCGAGAATCCATGTCATGACTTGGGCATCCTTGACTTCCCATTTGGTATACAAATCCTTGTCTTTTTTTTGATTTGGAGGAGGTTTGTTGCCATCAAAATGGCCTTATAGATCCTTACCCTTGACAAAACCTTGAAGTAGAACTTTCAACCCTAGTAATTTTTGGCATTAAAACGATTCAAGAAGACATTTGATGCGGGATAGTTTTAGGCAAGGCAAACTTGCTCTAAAAATTATTTAGCAATACGCTAGATACGGTTCTAGGGACCATTGGAAGATAAACAAACTTCAAATTGAAGTTTTGGAACCTTGATATTTTGATTGGTAAGTGAAGGGAAAAATTTCGATTTTAATTCGAATGCGGAAACGTGAATCTTAAAAAATTTCAAATAAAACATGCCCAATCGATGCTAGTAATAACGATTCAATAATTAATTCATAAGATCGAATCTTACCTTGTATGAAGATTGAATTGATCCCTTTTGATTCGCAGATTCTTCACCATTTGATCTTCCTTGCTATGACTCTTCACAAAAGAAACTGTGTGTGGGCACAATCTTTTGAAGATCCTTTTGAAGTAGATGGTTATTAGGTGATTTTTAATCAATGGAAATTTTTGGTTCAAGTAGCCAAAAATTCTCTCAATCACCACTACTATTACCAATAAAAAAAAACATCTTTTTTATATATTGGTAAACTAGCGCACTTCCTATTTAACAAGGAATCCAAATTCCTATTTAAATTGAAAGACTTAATTTATATCCAATATGGAATCAAATTCCTTATTGGATTAGAATTCTATTATTTTAATTTAATATGGAATCTAATTCCTATTAAATTAAAACTCTTTTAATATAATTTAAATGGAATCTTATTCCAATTAAAATTATTACTTCCATTAATTAATTAAATGATTATTTCATTAAATTAAATGATTCTAAATCATACTTAATTTAATAACATCATTTATAATTGAACCCATGATCTCTACAAATAATTAGATAATTAACCATTAATTAAATAATTATAAATATTTAAATAATCAAATTATTTAAATAATTTATGAACATGTACATAAATTTATATGTACACCAATAATCAGACAATCCAATTATATTCTTCAACTTGTTTCTTTTTGTGGTTGTGAGCTAGCAAGGGGACCAAATGGACCTACAATTTGAGCTCCAATAATATCGGAATTATTAATTAAACTCTTTAATTAATAATTCACTATTATTAACCTTAGAGTTACTCCACTAAAAACTTAAGGTTGAACTCTCAAAATTGTAGATGTTTTACACGATCTGAATTTTCAGTGTCCATCGATTTAATAATTTCATATGGTTCGATCCTCCACGAGTAGTTCATAATTAGAGCTAAGTTATTAAAATTCATTATACCTCTCTAATTATATCTTGTTCCATTAAGTACCATTGATTCTCTAATGAACAATATATCCATAACAACTTATGAATTTATCTTTCTGTTTACTCGTAAACAGAAAGTTGAGCGCTCTTATTGTTCAAGACCTAAATCAACACTTAAGGGAACTACTCATCTACTTCTTACAAGAAGGAGTGGATTCCACTATTGTGTAGAATGTTCCCAGCCACTTATTAAATCACATCTCCAAAGTACGAAGCATATTGACCGTAAATCTATAACAGTCTCACCCATGTAAATCAAAATATATGATCCAACAAATAGGAGTCCATAAAACACTCAGGATTAAGATCAATCCATATATGATCATCTAGTTGATAAAGAAGAATTTCTTTCTTTAACGGATATTAATAAGAAACTCATTTTATCGAGGTCTAGTCCTATATAATCTCTATTATATAAGTGCCTTCATTTTCATATCGCCATATGAACAATCTCGAATAAGATCATCGTATCAAATACGAAATGGAACACAACTGTAGATTTACCACAAACAAAGTACCCAGCTTTGTTTGCTTTCTACGGACTCTTTTGATTACTAATCTCAAACTAAATCCTCTTGTATATAACACTTACATACTTAATTTGAGACTACATAAGTAATCATGGATGTTACATGATATTCGTATGAAGCAAACATTTCATAAATGCACATTAATTTGAATAAAATAAACTTTATTTATTTATAATTTATTTAAATGTTTACAAATTACAAGCTCTTAGGGCACAATGCCTAACAATCTCCCACTTGCCCTAGAGCAAATAAGACATATCCCGTAATCCTAAACCCTCTAGATGACCGTCAAACACTTTAGCCGTTAGGGTCTTTGTAAACGGATCAGCATGGTTGTCCTGTGAAACTATTTTCATCACCGACACATCACCTTTATACTATGGCCTCACCACCTAGGGTGAATACTGACCCTGACGTGGATTTTCGAGAATCCTTATCCGATTGAAAATCAGAATCTGTATATCCTGTTGGAATCAAATTCTCACTAGAATATACTAGCATATAGTTTCTAGTTCTCCGAAGATATTTGAGAATACATTTTACTGCCATCCAATGATCCAATCCTGGGTTAGATTGATAACAACTGACTACTCCCACTGAATAATATATGCCAGGTCTCGTGCATAGCATAGCATACATAAGACTGCCTACTGCAGAGGTATAGGGAATTCGTCTCATATCTTCAACTTCTTAAGGTGTCTTAGGACATTGTTCCTTAGACAAGTGAACTCCATGCCGAGAAGGTAAATAACATTTCTTGGAATTCTGCATCGAATAACGTACAAGGATCTTATCAATGTATGATGCTTGAGACAATGCTAACAGTTTGTTCTTATGATCTCGTATGATTTGGATCCCAAGAACATAACTAGCCTCTCCCAAATCTTTCATTTGGAATTGGTTAGCAAGCCAGTTCTTTACATAAGATAATACTTCTACATCATTCCCAATGAGTAGAATATCATCGACGTAAAGTGCGAGGAAAACCACTTTCTTACCGGTGATACAAGGTTCATCGACATTTTGCTCAAAACCATAAGACTTGATCGAAGTATCAAATCTAATGTTCCAAGATCGAGAAGCTTGCTTAAGTCCATAAATAGACCTTTGCAACTTGCAAACCTTTTGCTCTTGACCTTGGATTACGAATCCCTCTGGTTGCACCATATAGATGCTTTCATCAAGATTGCCATTCAAAAATGCAGTCTTGACATCCATTTGCCATATCTCGTAATCGAGACATGCAGCTATGGATAGAAGAATACGAATGGACTTAAGCATGGCTACTGGTGAGAAAGTTTTTTCATAGTCAACTCCCTCTTTTTGAGTATAACCTTTTGCCACTAGCCTAGCTTTGAAGGTCTCCACCTTCCCATCCACTCCTTTCTTCCTCTTGTAGATCCATTTGCAACCTATGGGTTTTACCCCATCTGGTTGATCCACAAGTTCCCAGACTGAGTTTGAGTACATGGACTCTATCTCGAGATTCATAGCTTTAAGCCATTCTTCCTTATCAGAATCTTCCATTGCATCATTATATGTCAATGGATCATCTACACTCTCATCAGAGATAGCAATCTGTGCCTCTCCGATATTTTTGTAACGAATAGGTGGTCTAATAACCCTTCCACTACGATGAGGTGGTAGATGATTCTAATGAAAGTCTGTCTGACGCTCAGACGTGGTTTTAACTATGTTATTATCAACAACTATTGTTGATTGGATACTGGTCGAACCAGGCAATAACTCCTCGAGTACAATCTTACTTCGAGGTTTATGTTCTTTTATGTAATTATCTTCAAGAAACGTAGCATTTGTCGATACAATTACTTTGTTATCTTGAGAATCATAAAAGAATCCGCCTCTAGTTTCTCTCGAGTAGCCTACAAATAGGCAAACTTGTGAACGTGGTTCCAGCTTTCCATTCTTATTTTTCAGCAAATGTGCTGGACACCCCCATATGTGAAAATGTTGCAAACTAGCTTTGCGACCATTCCACAACTCTAAAGGTGTTTTAGGAATAGACTTTGAAGGAACCACATTCAGGATATATACTGCAGTTTGCAATGCATATCCCCAGAAAGAACTATTTAAAGATGAGAAACTAATCATAGATCTCATTATATCCTGTAGGGTACGATTTCTCCTCTCTGCAACACCATTTTGCTATGGTGTTCCAGGAGCCGTGAGTTGGGATATAATCCCATTCTCAATCAAGTAATCCTTGAACTCTGTATCAAGGTACTCTCCTCCACGATTTGATCGTAGAGCTTTCAATGTTTTACCTAATTGATTTTCAACTTTAGTTTTAAACTCTTTGAACTTTTCAAAAGTTTCAGACTTTCGTTGCATTAGGTAAACATACTCATATCTAGAATAATCATCAATAAATATGACGAAATATTCATAACCACCTCTAACTTTATCATTCATTGGACCACAAACATCCGAATGTATAAGCTCTAGCGGTTCTTTGGCTCTATAACATTTTGTCTTAAAAGGTCTCTTAGTCATTTTACCTTCTAAACAGGATTCACAAACAGGTAAAGTGTCGATCTTTAACTCACTTAAAGTTTCGCTCTTTACTAGTCTGTCTATTCTGTCAAGATTAATATGTCCAAGTCTTAGATGCCAAATATAGGTATCATCATTAGGAGAAATCTTTTGTCGCTTTGCTTTAGGTTTTTCAACTTTAAACAATTCAGCATTGAGCAGTGAATTACGTGTTAACGACTTTAACATGTAAATGTTGTTTTCTAATATTCCAGAACAAATATTCAAACCATTTCTAGAAATAATAACATCTTTATTACTAAAAGAAATTGAATAATTGTGCTCCAATAATCTAGAAACCGAAATCAAATTTCTTCTAAAATTTGGAATATAATAAACATTGTTCAAAACAATAAAACAATTATTCGAAAATTGAAGTCTAACTTCTCCCACTGCTCTAGCTGAAACGACATTCCTAGTGCTAACTCGCATGGTAAACTAGCCCTCATCAAGCTCTCTCCCAGAATTAATCAACTGTAAAGAAGAACAAACATGGTTAGTGGCTCCTGAATCAGTTATCCAGGTGAATAATTCATTCTCCACTAAGCAAGATTCAATGACAAGTAAATCATATTCACCTTTCATTTTCTTTTTGTTCTTGAGCTCTTCGAGGTACTTAGGACAGTTCCTCTTCCAGTGACCTTTCCACATCACAATGAAAACATTTTCCTTTAGGTTTGGAAGCCTTGGAGCTCTTTTGCTTCTTCTTTTGGGTAACCTGTTTCTTAGGCTTTGCCTTAGCCTTACTAGTGGTCCTTTTCCTCTTGTTCTTATTAGAAGTGGAAGTTTCAACAACATTTGTTTTACCAGACTTAATCTTATTCTTATTTATGGACTCATAAGTAGTGAGTTCATTGAGCAATTGAGTAATATTATACTGCAGTTTGTTCATAACATAATTGCTCTTGAACTGCATAAAACTCTTTGGGAGAGTTTGCAGTATCATGCTCACTTGGCTAGGCTCATCAATCACCCCACCATGAGTTTCAACTGTATTAAAATTGGTCATCATGTTCAAGACATGCTCTCGAACTGATGTCCCTTCCTTCATCTTAGCAATCATAGCAACACAAACAGCTTCATGTCACTGCTGCTCAGAAGGTTGCCCAAACATCCCTTGTAATGACTCCATCATCTGAGATGATGTAGTCATTGCCTTATGCTTCTTAGCAAGCACGTCGGTCATTCCTGCTAACAGGTAGCAACAGGCTTTTTCATCAGCCTTAACCCAATTTTGGTAGGTTTCGCGTACATTACGCTTGGCATTTGCAGGTGGCACAGGAGGACACTCCTCCATCAGGACCAATTTTAGATCCTCACAGACCAGAATGGCGTTCATATTATTTTTTCATTTAACATAGTTATCCTCATTCAGTTTATCATTGGCAAGTATGGTAATTAAAGGTGACGGCATTGCTGAAATAAATAAACAAAATATTTTATTCAAAATTTGCTTCATATGAATATCATAAATTTTAGCATAAAATTAAACATGATGCATGATACATGAATAATGAATCAGAAATACCCTAAAAAGAATTACTATGCCACGATAATCTAACATGCCACAAATAAATGCCACCTTAGGGTAGGTCAAATATTTGTACGTTAGATTGAGAAAATCTTAGTCGAATAATATAACAGAATAACTCTTATTCCTATATTATCTGACTACCGCTTATTTCGGTCAAGGAATAAACTAACTAATTAATTTATTCCTTTGTGAGTGTAACCCATCATTTCAGATCTCTCAAACTTAACTTGAGAATTGCCAGCCTTAGGGTAGGTCAATCCCAAAATACATCCAGAAATCTTATCCGTTAGGAAGTCAACCTTGATATTGACCCAAATGGACACCACCCTTAGGGGGACGAAAACAAAGCTGTCTCGAGGCGCCACTCAAATCTCACGGTGTTGAACTAACAATGGAGACCGTGAGATATATTGTCATATATCCCTCTCCCACTCATTATTTTAGGATTAGGGTTTTCTATTTTAATATTCCTAGTCATCATTTTAGATTATTAACGGCTAACAAGTATAATCTAAGTTACTAGGAATCAGTATGTTACTAGAATCATCATCCTATTAACACCTAATAAATTACTAGATTTTTAACTCTTAAAAATCTAATTTATTATGAAAGATCTAATCTATATAATCTAAACTCTTTAATTATGAAGATTAGATTTAATGAGAGATTACCCAATTTTAACTCTTAAAATCTAATCCACATTATAACTACCAATTATTTAAAATATATTTATTTAATCACATTAAAACTAATTATATATTTCTAATTTGTGAACCTAGGATTTTCAACTAAAATCCTAACAAATTATGAATTTGGTATTTGATGTATTATTATCTCTATTTTAACTAATAAACTATTTAATAGAAAAATAAATAATAATACATGTATGTATGTCATGTTATAATGCAACGAGTAGGCACTTTCTATTCTATAGGACATATTTTATGCATGATCATGTTATCAATAAATTATTCAATCATCATATGATAAACAATTAAAATAAATAACATGTGATTGACCAGGTTCTTTGGCTTTAACAACCTAAATCTAATTTTAATTATTACAAAAATTAACCAAGGCATTCCTTGGTCTTCACTTGTAGTCTTCAAGGACTTCATGGTCTTCAAGGTCTTGATGGGCTTTTAATGGCTTATAATTAAATCTAATTTAATTATCAAGAACCTCCATCAAATGGATTGGTTTACAAGCCAATTTCTTGATTTTTAAAGCCAACAAAGAAATATTCAAGTGTGAGCATACATGTGCAGATTGTGCATCATCAATCATGTGCACTAAATGCACATGTAGCGCATACTCATGCAACCAGTGCATTATCATTCACGCACAAATAGGTGCATTAATTTCACTGTTTTGTGCATCACACTCATGCAGGTTCCTTCATGCACACGTGCACAATTTGAGCATGTTACCTGTCATGCACCACATGCAC
The DNA here is from genome assembly GCA_021234005.1 of Nephelium lappaceum. Classification (NCBI taxonomy): domain Eukaryota; kingdom Viridiplantae; phylum Streptophyta; class Magnoliopsida; order Sapindales; family Sapindaceae; genus Nephelium; species Nephelium lappaceum. Next base: position 16,518,211 of record CM038000.1, on the reverse strand, counting down.
CAACCTGCAGCAATTTCAGTCTCTATTTGTAGCCACTGGATGAACACCCAACTGGTTCAAGAAAACAGTCCTTCATGCATTGCCGAACTCCATTCAAGCGCAGCCAAACTGAACCACAACTGCCTTGCGGTTCATCAAACTGGTTCGCAAACCAGTCATCTGACCGCATGTGCTACTGGTTCAAAACCAGTCTCGCGTCGTGCAGCTGCTGAATTTTACGCACTCAAACTGGTTCAAAGCCAGTCATCACGCCATCAGACCTGCACAATCGCTGCGCACTACAGTCCAACTGCATCAGCGCTGCGCACTGCAGCGCAGCAACCGCACCAGCGCTGCACACTGCAGTTCAGCCGCACCAGCACAGCACACTGCAGCGCAGCAACCGCATCAGCGCTGCCCACTGCAGTCCAGCCGCACCAGCAGTGCAACACAAACGCAATCTTTTTGCCCAATTTTCGTGACAAAATTCAGCCCCGATGTTATCAATCTTCGTGTTTAAATCTTCGACAAAAATAAAATCCTAAATCTATGATCACAAGGAAATTAAATTTGCCACAAACGGCTTACAAATTTATCAAATTAAATTAGCCAAAGAACCATACAATTAACGATCAATCCATGCAAACCCAATTCATCAATCATGAATATATATCAAACAATAATTTGTGCCTACTCTATGACATACAAAGAATCAATAATCAAAAGGAAATTCACTAATTATTGAATCAATTATTAAACTAGCGAAAATCAGGCTCTGATACCAATTGAAGGGAAAAATTTCGATTTTAATTCGAATGCGGAAACGTGAATCTTAAAAATTTTCAAATAAAACATGTCTAATCGATGCTAGTAATAACGATTCAATAATTAATTCATAAGATCAAATCTTACCTTGCATGAAGATTGAATTGATCCCTTTTGATTCGCAGATTCTTCACCACCTGATCTTCCTTGCTATGACTCTTCACAAAAGAAACTGTGTGTGGGCACAATCTTTTGAAGATCCTTTTGAAGTAGATGGTTATTAGGTGATTTTTAATCAATGGAAATTTTTTGTTCAAGTAGCCAAAAATTCTTTCAATCAACACTACTATTACCAATAAAAAAAAAAAAAACATCTTTTTTATATATTGGTAAACTAGGGCACTTCCTATTTAACAAGGAATCCAAATTCCTATTTAAATTGAAAGACTTAATTTATATCCAATATGGAATCAAATTCCTTATTGGATTAGAATTCTATTCTTTTAATTTAATATGGAATCTAATTGCTATTAAATTAAAACTCTTTTAATATAATTTAAATGGAATCTTATTCCAATTAAAATTATTACTTCCATTAATTAATTAAATGATTATTTCATTAAATTAAATGATTCTAAATCATACTTAATTTAATAACATCATTTATAATTGAACCCATGACCTCTGAAAATAATTAAATAATTAACCATTAATTAAATAATTATAAATATTTAAATAATCAAATTATTTAAATAATTTATGAACATGTACATAAATTTATATGTACACCAATAATCAGACAATCCAATTATACTCTTCAACTTGTTTCTTTTTGTGGTTGTGAGCTAGCAAGGGGACCAAATGGACCTACAATTTGAGCTCCAATAATATCGGAATTATTAATTAAACTCTTTAATTAATAATTCACTATTATTAACCTTAGAGTTACTCCACTAAAAACTTAAGGTTGAACTCTCAAAATTGTAGATGTTTTACACAATCTGAATTTTCAGTGTCCATCGATTTAATCATTTCATATGGTGCGATCCTCCACAAGTAGTTCATAATTAGAGCTAGGTTATTAAAATCCGTTATACCTCTCTAATTATATCTTGTTCCATTAAGTACCATTGATTCTCTAATGAACAATATATCCATAACAACTTATGAATTTATCTTTCCGTTTACTCGTAAACAGAAAGTTGAGCGCTCTTATTGTTCAAGACCTAAATCAACACTTAAGGGAACTACTCATCTACTTCTTACAAGAAGGAGTGGATTCCACTATTGTATAGAATGTTCCCAGCCACTTATTAAATCACATCTCCAAAGTACGAAGCATATTGACCGTAAATCTATAACAGTCTCACCCATGTAAATCAAAATATATGATCCAACAAATAGGAGTCCATAAAACACTCAGGATTAAGATCAATCCATATATGATCATCTAGTTGATAAAGAAGAATTTCTTTCTTTAACGGATATTAATAAGAAACTCATTTTATCGAGGTCTAGTCCTATATAATCTCTATTATATAAGTGCATCCATTTTCATATCGCCATATGAACAATCCCGGATAAGATCATCGTATCAAATACGAAATGGACCGCAGCTGTAGATTTACCACAAACAAAGTACCCAGCTTTGTTTGCTTTCTACGGACTCTTTTGATTACTAATCTCAAACTAAATCCTCTTGTATATAACACTTACATACTTAATTTGAGACTACATAAGTAATCATGGATGGTACATGATATTCGTATGAAGCAAACATTTCATAAATGCACATTAATTTGAATAAAATAAACTTTATTTATTTATAATTTATTTAAACGTTTATAAATTACAAGCTCTTAGGGCACAATGTCTAACAATAAGTTCACTACCTTCAACTACAATTTACATCTCTATTTATAAAGTTACAAAAAATAAAAAAAATTACAAGAATTTACTGTAGTAGGTTAGTTGTTCTAGGTAGTTGAGGGCTGGCTGTTCTTGGTGGTTGGTGGTTGATGGTTGGCTGTTTTGGATGGTTAAAGGTTGAGTAAGGGTAGCTGTAAGGTGACTTAACAGAGTAGTGGTTGCTTCTACATCAGATCCCTTCCTTTTTAGATGAACTCTTCCTTGAGTGTGCAAAAGGAAAAAGGTGGGAGTTTGGTCCATAGTATTCAGATAGATCTTGGAAAATGAAGGTTTTGGAAATATTAAAAGCTTCTGAAAGATCCACTATGTAGGCATTATCATTGATCTTCTATAGAATTTGAAATGGACCAATCTTTTCAGGCTTGAGTTTTCCATGTTCTCCTGTTTGCAACCTCTCTTTATGCAGATGAACCAAAACCATATCTCCAATATTGAAAGTCTTCAGTTGTTGATTTTTGTTAGCTGCTTCTTTGTATCGTGCAGCGGATTCTTCTAATTTCTACTTGACTTATTTATGAGTACTCGTGACCTTTTCCACCATGTGATCGGCAATAATGTTCATACCAAGAAGCCTTGGTAAAGGAACCAAATCTAGAGTATGCAAAGGTGGACGAAGGTAGGTG
>CM038000.1:16483534-16513915 GCA_021234005.1 Nephelium lappaceum | reverse complement strand
AAATTCTGCAATGAAGCGCGAACAATGTTCATGTTTGGCCTTTTGACTTGCTTGTGCTGCAAAAGCTACAAAAATAGAAGAAGAGGTAAAGTGACATTCTTTCGTGGTAGTTTGAGTAAGAAGGCGTTGTTCCTCACAAAACAATTCATTGAAACATGCATCTAAGGAGGGTACAGAATCTTGGTTCATAAGATTAGACGGATGTCTTCAAATTCAGATCTTAGTTTCATAAGAAACTGAGCTTTTTGAGTAGTTTCATAGATTGATTGAACGGAACGAAGGCCTTCAACAAGTAAAGTAGCATAAACGATGTCAGTATATTCAATCCAAAGATTTATGAATTTAAAGTAAAAATCAGAGATAGACCTTAAGATAATTCCACATCTCAGTAGTAGTCTTTGAGGGTCGAAGATTCAAGATGATGTTGGGTTCAATAAATCCGAGAATCCATGTCATGACTTGGGCATCCTTGACTTCCCATTTGGTATACAAATCCTTGTCTTTTTTTTATTGGAGGAGGTTTGTTGCCATCAAAATGGCCTTATAGATCCTTACCCTTGACAAAACCTTGAAGTAGAACTTTCAACCCTAGTAATTTTTGGCATTAAAACGATTCAAGAAGACATTTGATGCGGGATAGTTTAGGCAAGGCAAACTTGCTCTAAAATTATTTAGCAATACGCTAGATACGGTTCTAGGGACCATTGGAAGATAAACAAACTTCAAATTGAAGTTTTGGAACCTTGATATTTTGATTGTAAGTGAAGGGAAAAATTTCGATTTTAATTCGAATGCGGAAACGTGAATCTTAAAAAATTTTCAAATAAAACCTGCCCAATCGATGCTAGTAATAACGATTCAATAATTAATTCATAAGATCGAATCTTACCTTGTATGAAGATTGAATTGATCCCTTTTGATTCGCAGATTCTTCACCACCTGATCTTCCTTGCTATGACTCTTCACAAAAGAAACTGTTGTGTGGCACAATCTTTTGAAGATCCTTTTGAAGTAGATGGTTATTATGTGATTTTTAATCAATGGAAATTTTTGGTTCAAAGTAGCCAAAAATTCTCTCAATCACCACTACTATTACCAATAAAAAAAAACATCTTTTTTATATATTGGTAAACTAGCGCACTTCCTATTTAACAAGGAATCCAAATTCCTATTTAAATTGAAAGACTTAATTTTATATCCATATGGAATCAAATTCCTTATTGGATTAGAATTCTATTATTTTAATTTAATATGGAATCTAATTGCTATTAAATTAAAAACTCTTTTAATATAATTTAAATGAAATCTTATTCCAATTAAAATTTTTACTTTCCATTAATTAATTAAATGATTATTTCATTAATTAAATGATTCTAAATCATACTTAATTTAATAACATCATTTATAATTGAACCCATGATCTCTACAAATAATTAGATAATTAACCATTAATTAAATAATTATAAATATTTAAATAATCAAATTATTTAAATAATTTATGAACATGTACATAAATTTATATGTACACCAATAATCAGACAATCCAAGTATATTCTTCAACTTGTTTCTTTTTGTGGTTGTGAGCTAGCAAGGGGACCAAATGAACCTACAATTTGAGCTCCAATAATATCGGAATTATTAATTAAACTCTTTAATTAATAATTCACTATTATTAACCTTAGAGTTACTCCACTAAAAACTTAAGGTTGAACTCTCAAAATTATAGATGTTTTACACGATCTGAATTTTCAGTGTCCATCGATTTAATAATTTCATATGGTTCGATCCTCCACGAGTAGTTCCATAATTAGAGCTAAGTTATTAAAATTCATTATACCTCTCTAATTATATCTTGTTCCATTAAGTACCATTGATTCTCTAATGAACAATATATCCATAACAACTTATGAATTTATCTTTCTGTTTACTCGTAAACAGAAAGTTGAGCGCTCTTATTGTTCAAGATCTAAATCAACACTTAAGGGAACTACTCATCTACTTCTTACAAGAAGGAGTGGATTCCACTATTGTGTAGAATGTTCCCAGCCACTTATTAAATCACATCTCCAAAGTACGAAGCATATTGACCGTAAATCTATAACAGTCTCACCCATGTAAATCAAAATATATGATCCAACAAATAGGAGTCCATAAAACACTCAGGATTAAGATCAATCCATATATGATCATCTAGTTGATAAAGAAGAATTTTTTCTTTAACGGATATTAATAAGAAACTCATTTTATCGAGGTCTAGTCCTATATAATCTCTATTATATAAGTGCCTTCATTTTCATATCGCCATATGAACAATCTCGAATAAGATCATCGTATCAAATACGAAATGGAACACAGCTGTAGATTTACCACAAACAAAGTACCCAGCTTGTTTGCTTTTCTACGGACTCTTTTGATTACTAATCTCAAACTAATCCTCTTGTATATAACACTTACATACTTAATTTGAGACTACATAAGTAATCATGGATGTTACATGATATTCGTATGAAGCAAACATTTTATAAATGCACATTAATTTGAATAAAATAAACTTTATTTATTTATAATTTATTTAAATGTTTACAAATTACAAGCTCTTAGGGCACAATGCCTAACAATCTCCCACTTGCCCTAGAGCAATAAGACATATCCCGTAATCCTAAACCCTCTAGGATGACCATCAAACACTTTAGCCGTTAGGGTCTTTGGTAAACGGATCAGCATGGTTGTGCCTGTGAAACTATTTCATCACCGACACATCACCTTTATACTATGGCCTCACCACCTAGGGTGAATACTGACCCTGACGTGGATTTTCGAGAATCCTTATCCGATTGAAAATCAGAATCTGTATATTCCTGTTGGAATCAAATTCTCACTAGAATATACTAGCATATAGTTTCTAGTTCTCCGAAGATATTTGAGAATACATTTTACTGCCATCCAATGATCCAATCCTGGGTTAGATTGATAACAACTGACTACTCCCACTGAATAATATATGCCAGGTTTCGTGCATAGCATAGCATATATAAGACTGCTACTGCAGAGGTATAGGGAATTCGTCTCATATCTTCAACTTCTTAAGGTGTCTTAGGACATTGTTCCTTAGACAAGTGAACTCCATGCCGAGAAGGTAAATAACATTTCTTGGAATTCTGCATCGAATAACGTACAAGGATCTTATCAATGTATGATGCTTGAGACAATGCTAACAGTTTGTTCTTATGATCTCGTATGATTTGGATCCCAAGAACATAACTAGCCTCTCCCAAATCTTTCATTTGGAATTGGTTAGCAAGCCAGTTCTTTACATAAGATAATACTTCTACATCATTCCCAATGAGTAGAATATCATCGACGTAAAGTGCGAGAAAAACCACTTTCTTACCGGTGATACAAGGTTCATCGACATTTTGCTCAAAACCATAAGACTTGATCGAAGTATCAAATCTAATGTTCCAAGATCGAGAAGCTTGCTTAAGTCCATAAATAGACCTTTGCAACTTGCAAACCTTTTGCTCTTGACCTTGGATTACGAATCCCTCTGGTTGCACCATATAGATGCTTTCATCAAGATTGCCATTCAAAAATGCAGTCTTGACATCCATTTGCCATATCTCGTAATCGAGACATGCAGCTATGGATAGAAGAATACGAATGGACTTAAGCATGGCTACTGGTGAGAAAGTTTTTTCATAGTCAACTCCTCTTTTTGAGTATAACCTTTTGCCACTAGCCTAGCTTTGAAGGTCTCCACCTTCCCATCCACCTCCTTTCTTCCTCTTGTAGATCCATTTGCAACCTATGGGTTTTACCCCATCTGGTTGATCCACAAGTTCCCAGACTGAGTTTGAGTACATGGACTCTATCTCGAGATTCATAGCTTTAAGCCATTCTTCCTTATTAGAATCTTCCATTGCATCATTATATGTCAATGGATCATCTACACTCTCATCAGAGATACAATCTGTGCCTCTCCGATATTTTTGTAACGAATAGGTGGTCTAATAACCCTTCCACTACGATGAGGTGGTAGATGATTCTAATGAAAGTCTGTCTGACGCTCAGACGTGGTTTAACTATGTTATTATCAACAACTATTGTTGATTGGATACTGGTCGAACCAGGCAATAACTCCTCGAGTACAATCTTACTTCGAGGTTTATGTTCTTTTATGTAATTATCTTCAAGAAACGTAGCATTGTCGATACAATTACTTTGTTATCTTGAGAATCATAAAAGAATCCGCCTCTAGTTTCTCTCGAGTAGCCTACAAATAGGCAAACTTGTGAACGTGGTTCCAGCTTTCCATTCTTATTTTTCAGCAAATGTGCTGGACACCCCCATATGTGAAAATGTTGCAAACTAGCTTTTGCGACCATTCCACAACTCTAAAGGTGTTTTAGGAATAGACTTTGAAGGAACCACATTCAGGATATATACTGCAGTTTGCAATGCATATCCCCAGAAAGAACTATTTAAAGATGAGAAACTAATCATAGATCTCATTATATCCTGTAGGGTACGATTTCTCCTCTCTGCAACACCATTTTGCTATGGTGTTCCAGGAGTCGTGAGTTGGGATATAATCCCATTCTCAATCAAGTAATCCTTGAACTCTGTATCAAGGTACTCTCCTCCACGATTTGATCGTAGAGCTTTCAATGTTTTACCTAATTGATTTTCAACTTTAGTTTTAAACTCTTTGAACTTTTCAAAAGTTTCAGACTTTCGTTGCATTAGGTAAACATACTCATATCTAGAATAATCATCAATAAATATGACGAAATATTCATAACCACCTCTAACTTTATCATTCATTGGACCACAAACATCCGAATGTATAAGCTCTAGCGGTTCTTTGGCTCTATAACATTTTGTCTTAAAAGGTCTCTTAGTCATTTACCTTCTAAACAGGATTCACAAACAGATAAAGTGTCCGATCTTTAACTCACTTAAAGTTTCGCTCTTTACTAGTCTGTCTATTCTGTCAAGATTAACATGTCCAAGTCTTAGATGCCAAATATAGGTATCATCATTAGGAGAAATCTTTTGTCGCTTTGCTTTAGGTTTTTCAACTTAAACCAATTCAGCATTGAGCAGTGAATTACGTGTTAACGACTTTAACATGTAAATGTTGTTTTCTAATATTCCAGAACAATATTCAAACCATTTCTAGAAATAATAATATCTTTATTACTAAAAGAAATGGAATAATTGTGCTCCAATAATCTAGAAACCGAAATCAAATTTCTTCTAAAATTGGAATATAATAAACATTGTTCAAAACAATAAACAATTATTCGAAAATTGAAGTCTAACTTCTCCCACTGCTCTAGCTGAAACGACATTCCTAGTGCTAACTCGCATGGTAAACTAGCCCTCATCAAGCTCTCTCCCAGAATTAATCAACTGTAAAGAAGAACAAACATGGTTAGTGGCTCCTGAATCAGTTATCCAGGTGAATAATTCATTCTCCACTAAGCAAGATTCAATGACAAGTAAATCATATTCACCTTTCATTTTCTTTTTGTTCTTGAGCTCTTCGAGGTACTTAGGACAGTTCCTCTTCCAGTGACTTCCACATCACAATGAAAACATTTTCCTTTAGGTTTGGAAGCATTGGAGCTCTTTTGCTTCTTCTTTGGGTAACCTGTTTCTTAGGCTTTGCCTTAGCCTTACTAGTGGTCCTTTTCCTCTTGTTCTTATTAGAAGTGGAAGTTTCAACAACATTTGTTTTACCAGACTTCATCTTATTCTTATTTATGGACTCATAAGTAGTGAGTTCATTGAGCAATTGAGTAATATTTATACTGCAGTTGTTCATAACATAATTGCTCTTGAACTGCATAAAACTCTTTGGGAGAGTTTGCAGTATCATGCTCACTTGGCTAGGCTCATCAATCACCCCACCATGAGTTTCAACTGTATTAAAATTGGTCATCATGTTCAGACAGCTCTCGAACTGATGTCCCGTCCTTCATCTTAGCAATCATAGCAACACAAACAGCTTCATGTCACTACTGCTCAGAAGGTTGCCCAACATCCCTTGTAAGGACTCCATCATCTGAGATGATGTAGTCATTGCCTTATGCTTCTTAGCAGGCACGTCGGTCATTCCTGCTAACAGGTAGCAACAGGCTTTTTCATCAGTCTTAACCCAATTTTGGTAGGTTTCGCGTACATTACGCTTGACATTTGCAGGTGGCACAGGAGGACACTCCTCCATCAGGACCAATTTTAGATCCTCACAGACCAGAATGGCGTTCATATTATTTTTTTCATTTAACATAGTTATCCTCATTCAGTTTATCATTGGCAAGTATGGTAATTAAAGTGACGGCATTGCTGAAATAAATAAACAAAATATTTTATTCAAAATTTGCTTCATATGAATATCATAAATTTTAGCATAAAATTAAACATGATGCATGATACATGAATAATGAATCAGAAATACCCTAAAAGAATTACTATGCCACGATAATCTAACATGCCACAAATAAATGCCACCTTAGGGTAGGTCAAATATTTGTACGTTAGATTAAGAAAATCTTAGTCGAATAATATAACAGAATAACTCTTATTCCTATATTATCTGACTACCGCTTATTTCGGTCTAGGAATAAACTAACTAATTAATTTATTCCTTTGTGAGTGTAACCCATCATTTCAGATCTCTCAAACTTAACTTGAGAATTGCCAGCCTTAGGGTAGGTCAATCCCAAAATACATCCAGAAATCTTATCCGTTAGGAAGTCAACCTTGATATTGACCCAAATGGACACCACCCTTAGGGGGACGAAAACAAAGCTGTCTCGAGGCGCCACTCAAATCTCACGGTGTTGAACTAACAATGGAGATCCGTGAGATATATTGTCATATATCCCTCTCCCACTCATTATTTTAGGATTAGGTTTTCTATTTTAATATTCCTAGTCATCATTTTAGATTATTAACGGCTAACAAGTATAATCTAAGTTACTAGGAATCAGTATGTTACTAGAATCATCATCCTATTAACACCTAATAAATTACTAGATTTTTAACTCTTAAAAATCTAATTTATTATGAAAGATCTAATCTATATAATCTAAACTCTTTAATTATGAAGATTAGATTTAATGAGAGATTACCCAATTTTAACTCTTAAAATCTAATCCACATTATAACTACCAATTATTTAAAATATATTTATTTAATCACATTAAAACTAATTATATATTTCTAATTTGTGAACCTAGGATTTTCAACTAAAATCCTAACAAATTATGAATTTGGTATTTGATGTATTATTATCTCTATTTTAAACTAATAAACTATTTAATAGAAAAATAAATAATAATACATGTATGTATGTCATGTTATAATGCAACGAGTAGGCACTTTCTATTCTATAGGACATATTTTATGCATGATCATGTTATCAATAAATTATTCAATCATCATATGATAAACAATTAAAATAAATAACATGTGATTGACCAGGGTTCTTTGGCTTTAACAACCTAAATCTAATTTTAATTATTACAAAAATTAACCAAGGCATTCCTTGGTCTTCACTTGTAGTCTTCAAGGACTTCATGGTCTTCAAGGTCTTGATGGGCTTTTAATGGCTTATAATTAAATCTAATTTAATTATCAAGAACCTCCATCAAATGGATTGGTTTACAAGCCAATTTCTTGATTTTTAAAGCCAACAAAGAAATATTCAAGTGTGAGCATACATGTGCAGATTGTGCATCATCAATCATGTGCACTAAATGCACATGTAGCGCATACTCATGCAACCAGTGCATTATCATTCACGCACAAATAGGTGCATTAATTTCACTGTTTTGTGCATCACACTCATGCAGGTTCCCTTCATGCACACGTGCACAATTTTGAGCATGTTACCTGTCATGCACCACATGCACCAACCTGCAGCAATTTCAGTCTCTATTTGTAGCCACTGGATGAACACCCAACTGGTTCAAGAAAACAGTCCTTCATGCATTGCCGAACTCCATTCAAGCGCAGCCAAACTGAACCACAACTGCCTTGCGGTTCATCAAACTGGTTCGCAAACCAGTCATCTGACCGCATGTGCTACTGGTTCAAAACCAGTCTCGCGTCGTGCAGCTGCTGAATTTTACGCACTCAAACTGGTTCAAAGCCAGTCATCACGCCATCAGACCTGCACAATCGCTGCGCACTACAGTCCAACTGCATCAGCGCTGCGCACTGCAGCGCAGCAACCGCACCAGCGCTGCACACTGCAGTTCAGCCGCACCAGCACAGCACACTGCAGCGCAGCAACCGCATCAGCGCTGCCCACTGCAGTCCAGCCGCACCAGCAGTGCAACACAAACGCAATCTTTTTGCCCAATTTTCGTGACAAAATTCAGCCCCGATGTTATCAATCTTCGTGTTTAAATCTTCGACAAAAATAAATCCTAAATCTATGATCACAAGGAAATTAAATTTGCCACAAACGGCTTACAAATTTATCAAATTAAATTAGCCAAAGAACCATACAATTAACGATCAATCCATGCAAACCCAATTCATCAATCATGAATATATATCAAACAATAATTTGTGCCTACTCTATGACATACAAAGAATCAATAATCAAAAGGAAATTCACTAATTATTGAATCAATTATTAAACTAGCGAAAATCAGGCTCTGATACCAATTGAAGGGAAAAATTTCGATTTTAATTCGAATGCGGAAACGTGAATCTTAAAAATTTTCAAATAAAACATGTCTAATCGATGCTAGTAATAACGATTCAATAATTAATTCATAAGATCAAATCTTACCTTGCATGAAGATTGAATTGATCCCTTTTGATTCGCTAGATTCTTCACCACCTGATCTTCCTTGCTATGACTCTTCACAAAAGAACTGTGTGTGGGCACAATCTTTTGAAGATCCTTTTGAAGTAGATGGTTATTAGGTGATTTTTAATCAATGGAAATTTTTTGTTCAAGTAGCCAAAAATTCTTTCAATCAACACTACTATTACCAATAAAAAAAAAAAAAAATCATCTTTTTTATATATTGGTAAACTAGGGCACTTCCTATTTAACAAGGAATCCAAATTCCTATTTAAATTGAAAGACTTAATTTATATCCAATATGGAATCAAATTCCTTATTGGATTAGAATTCTATTCTTTTAATTTAATATGGAATCTAATTGCTATTAAATTAAAACTCTTTTAATATAATTTAAATGGAATCTTATTCCAATTAAAATTATTACTTCCATTAATTAATTAAATGATTATTTCATTAAATTAAATGATTCTAAATCATACTTAATTTAATAACATCATTTATAATTGAACCCATGACCTCTGAAAATAATTAAATAATTAACCATTAATTAAATAATTATAAATATTTAAATAATCAAATTATTTAAATAATTTATGAACATGTACATAAATTTATATGTACACCAATAATCAGACAATCCAATTATACTCTTCAACTTGTTTCTTTTTGTGGTTGTGAGCTAGCAAGGAGACCAAATGGACCTACAATTTGAGCTCCAATAATATCGGAATTATTAATTAAACTCTTTAATTAATAATTCACTATTATTAACCTTAGAGTTACTCACTAAAAACTTAAGGTTGAACTCTCAAAATTGTAGATGTTTTACACAATCTGAATTTTCAGTGTCCATCGATTTAATCATTTCATATGGTGCGATCCTCCACAAGTAGTTCATAATTAGAGCTAGGTTATTAAAATCCGTTATACCTCTCTAATTATATCTTGTTCCATTAAGTACCATTGATTCTCTAATGAACAATATATCCATAACAACTTATGAATTTATCTTTCCGTTTACTCGTAAACAGAAAGTTGAGCGCTCTTATTGTTCAAGACCTAAATCAACACTTAAGGGAACTACTCATCTACTTCTTACAAGAAGGAGTGGATTCCACTATTGTATAGAATGTTCCCAGCCACTTATTAAATCACATCTCCAAAGTACGAAGCATATTGACCGTAAATCTATAACAGTCTCACCCATGTAAATCAAAATATATGATCCAACAAATAGGAGTCCATAAAACACTCAGGATTAAGATCAATCCATATATGATCATCTAGTTGATAAAGAAGAATTTCTTTCTTTAACGGATATTAATAAGAAACTCATTTTATTCGAGGTCTAGTCCTATATAATCTCTATTATATAAGTGCATCCATTTTCATATCGCCATATGAACAATCCCGGATAAGATCATCGTATCAAGTACGAAATGGACCGCAGCTGTAGATTTACCACAAACAAAGTACCCAAGCTTTGTTTGCTTTCTACGGACTCTTTTGATTACTAATCTCAAACTAAATCCTCTTGTATATAACACTTACATACTTAATTTGAGACTACATAAGTAATCATGGATGGTACATGATATTCGTATAAAGCAAACATTTCATAAATGCACATTAATTTGAATAAAATAAACTTTATTTATTTATAATTTATTTAAACGTTTATAAATTACAAGCTCTTAGGGCACAATGTCTAACAATAAGTTCACTACCTTCAACTACAATTTACATCTCTATTTATAAAGTTACAAAAATAAAAAAAATTACAAGAATTTACTGTAGTAGGTTAGTTGTTCTAGGTAGTTGAGGGCTGGCTGTTCTTGGTGGTTGGTGGTTGATGGTTGGCTGTTTTGGATGGTTAAAGGTTGAGTAAGGGTAGCTGTAAGGTGACTTAACAGAGTAGTGGTTGCTTCTACATCAGATCCCTTCCTTTTTAGATGAACTCTTCCTTGAGTGTGCAAAAGGAAAAAGTGGGAGTTTGGTCCATAGTATTCAGATAGATCTTGGAAAATGAAGGTTTTGGAAATATTAAAAGCTTCTGAAAGATCCACTATGTAGGCATTATCATTGATCTTCTATAGAATTTGAAATGGACCAATCTTTTCAGGCTTGAGTTTTCCATGTTCTCCTGTTTGCAACCTCTCTTTATGCAGATGAACCAAAACCATATCTCCAATATTGAAAGTCTTCAGTTGTTGATTTTTGTTAGCTGCTTCTTTGTATCGTGCAGTGGATTCTTCTAATTTCTACTTGACTTATTTATGAGTACTCGTGACCTTTTCGACCATATGATCGGCAATAATGTTCATACCAAGAAGCCTTGGTAAAGGAACCAAATCTAGAGTATGCAAAGGTGGACGAAGGTAGGTGATCTTAAATGGAGACTTTCCAGTAGAACGTTAGGAACATTGTTATAAGCAAACTTGTGGTAATACGAGGTCCCATTGTCGCGGATGCCCTTAAGTAATATAATGCAGAATGTTTCCAAGTATTTATTGGTGACCTCTATCTGTCCATTTGTTTATGGATGGCAAGTACTGTTAAATTTTAAGGATGTATCCAGTCTCTTCCACGAAGTATGCCAAAAATGACTCAGAAATTCACTGTCATGATCAAAGACTATTGTTTTCTGTAATCCATGCAGACGAACTACCTCCTTGAAGAACAATTGGATTATGTGACTGGCATTTGACATCTTCGTACATGGTATGAAATGTGCCATCTTGAAAAATCTATCAACTACCACAAAGATTAAATCTATACTTCGTTGAGTGTGCAGAAGTCCTAATGTAAAATTCATGAATAAATCTTCCCAAGAAGCTTCCAGAATAGGAAGAGATGTGTATAAACTCATGTTTTGAGCTTGTCCTTTTACTGTTTTACAACTATAGCACCGCTCACTGCAAAAAAATAGGCTATTCATTCCGGAATATCCATACCGGCCACTAATAGTCGGGTATGGACACCATTTTTTACATTAAAAAAATAAATAAATTGAATTATCCATACCAAGCATTAAAAGCCCGATATGGATAATTGACATTCACAATTTTTTAATAATAAAAAAAGTTATCCACATCGAGCACCAACTGATTCGGTAGGGATAATATTTATTTTATTTTTTAAAAAATTTAAATTTAATTATCCATACCAAGCATTGATGGCCCGATATGAATAATCAAGTTTTTTTAAAAAAAACAATTATTTAAGTATCCATACCGGATAGATTGGTGCCGGATATGGATACTTTTGTATTTATTAAATTTTTAATTTTATTATTAATTATCCGTACAGGGCGCATTTCTTGCCCAGTATGGATAATCCTTTTTAAAAAAATAAAAATATTTTGATTATCCATATCGGACACATGTCTTACTCGGTATGGATAATCCTTTCAAAAAACTAAAAATATTTTGATTATCCATATCGGCACATGTCATGCTCAGTATAGATAATCCTTTTCTACAAAAAAATAAAAATATATTGATTATCTATACCGGGCACAAGTTCTGCCTAGTATAGATAATCTCCTATATAGACACATGACATAACCCCCCATTCCCACCTCATTTCCTCATTTTCTTTCTCTCTCTATCTTTTTCTCTCATATCTTTTCTCTCCCAAACCCTAGCCGCCCCTCCCCTCTCACTCGTCGATCATTCACCTCTCTGATAGTTGCGCTATTCGTCATCGTCCGTTAGGTTCACTGATCCACCGTCAATTGATCTTTTCTTCCCTTTTTCTTCTTCTCTTCTTCTTCTTCTCCCTTTTTTTTTTTTCTTTTTCTTCTTCTTCTTCTTCTTCTTCCATCCGTGCGACAGCCTGACTTGTTCCAACCACACGACAGCTAGTTAGTCTTCCTTTTCTTCTCTTTTTTTTCTTCATTTTCTTTTTCTTTGTTTGTGTGACAATTGGACAAGCACACGACCGTTGGTGTTGTCGTCTAGTCGTTGCTTTTTTTTTTTTTACTTTTTTCTTTTCTTCACATTTTTCACTTATTTTCTTCTCTTGCAGCCACTACCGAGAACTGTGGTGGTCCGGCTCCATCCTATTCACTGATCTATTGCTCTTCCAATGTCTGGCACTGTCATGTTGGTCGATCCACTCTTTTTTCGTCATTTTCTTTGTCAAAAAGGTATGGACTTTATGATTTTGTGTTTTTCGATGTTTCAATTTATGATATTATGTTTTATGGATTTTGTTAGATATATTATATGTATTATTGTTGTTATGATGTTGGATTGTTTTGACATAAACATAATATTGTTGTTCGGATAATTTTTTTTTGATGGTTTTGTGAAGTTTTTTCAAAGGTTAAAGTTGTGATATTTTTTATGTTTTGTGTGTAAAACATATGTGAATATACTAGTTTGTATGGTTAACAATGATAAGTAATATGTAAGATGATTATAATATATGTAGATATGGTGAATATGTATGTAAGTGTGATAGTTTTCTTTTTATTCAAAGTTTAATAATTTTAATGTGGTTTAATACTATGTTGTTGCATGTTTTGTTTTTCGAGTATTATATGCTTTCAAAAGGATAAGGAGTGGTTAAGATTTTCAAGTTTAATTTTCTATACTCAATCTATAAGGATATGAAATTTAAACTTTCAATGTTTTTAACAATTTTTTCTATCATTTTTAAACTTTTAAAGTGTCAAAAGAATAAGGAGAATGAGCTAAACACTTTGTTGAGGCCGCAAACAAACATTTAATAAATCCTAACTTCATTCCTTACCCTTGTATAAAATGTCTCAATGGGAGGTATCATCACATTGAGATATTGTATGAGCACTTAGTCATTAATGGGATGGATCCTTAGTATACAATTTGGTTCATGTATAGGGAACCCCTAAAACTTCCACATCTGTTGAAAACAGTGAGGTTTTACAAATAAATAATAGAGAAGACTTAAAAGGAGAATTGTTTGAGAATTTTAAATGAAGAATGAGTCAAAAACAATAATAAAACAACCAATAGAGAAAATAGCTAGGCTTTGAGGGTCACTTAATTGTTTATTTTACTGTTATTAAGTTTGATTTCTATTTATTACTCAATTGTATGTTTCACATCCCAAACAGACAATTGGAAAATATGGATTTGGAGATCAAATAAAAAAATACCAATAACACTTGTAAAATTCTTTGAATTTAAGAGCAAACTTAGATATAATTTTAAGTTATCTAAGAACGACAATATACCAATTTGATAATATTGCAGTCGAAAATCAACTTATAATTATATCAAACCAGAAATTATAATTTTAACGTAAATCACATAAAGAAAGCATGACTGAATTTATATGAAATTATAAATATAATCTCTGAAATTAGAACTTCAAAAAGAATTCAACATAAATATTTAAGAACTTAAAAGAAATCAAACTTGAATAACAAAATCTTTACAATTAAGATCACCCCTCAGCCTCACTCTAACTTTAGCCTAACTTGCTCATTATTTCACACATTCTACAAAGAAAGTATGAAAACAATTCAGTAAAATGTTTTCTTTCTGAAACACTGATTTTCTCTCTGAGAATTGGTTTCTCTGTTGTGCTGTCAGACACCCTATTTATAGAAGCAAGAAGTTGACTCTCCAAAGAATCTTCTCTTCATCCAAAAGGAAAGCTTTCAATTTCAAAATCTTTCCATATTCATCACCACAACTTATTTGGTCATTTTTCAAATATTTAAAATTCAAATCAAATATTAACTCATCCCCACAAATCACTCCATCTTTCTTCAAATTTTGAAATTCAAATAAATTGTCAACAAATCACCACAAATTACTCAACCATTTTCAAATTTGAAAATGATTTGTTGGTGGAAGTGTATGAGCCTTGAGACATTTAGGGTCTGACTTATATTTATCTGATGATCCTTGATAACATTTGGGTCTTGTGCACTTGAGCTGATATCCTTTAAATTGGGTCTCTTGATTTTGTTTCTAAAAAACATCACTAACCCAAAATAAGTACCTATAAATTATGTCAAAATTATCAGTTTTATGAGCATAAAAATATATTAAATGAAATGATCAAACCAACTGCATTCGTAAAAATAATCAAATAAAAATGTTTAATTAAATAACATATTTTGACAAATGCAACCAATTTTCTAATATTAAAATTGTATTTTTGTGCTCTAATCAAGACCACAAACAATAATAAATACAATATTAGTCTTTAGAATTGGATTGCCTTCGTCTCTTTTCCTTAGTTCCTGACTGTATCCACCTACAAAACAAATAAGGGGTCAGGGGTTGTTGGTATTTTACCAGAGAAAACCTTCCGACGCTCAGGTCAGTTGAATTCCATGGTAAAACTCCCCTCAATTAGAAACCAAGGGATTTTTGGAAAAGTTTCTTAAGAGAAGAAGGTGACACAAAACTTAATAGGCTAAGAATTGGGTCTAGTATTTTTGAAGATCCTTCCTCATGGAGGGTCATCACACACCAATAAATTTTCTACCTATTTCTCTCTCTAAAATTCCTTACCTCTTTGATGAATAGTTGCCTCATTATATAATACTATGCCTATGCTCTAGGGATTTGATGGTCATCTTACCTCTTCCTAATGCGATTGAAGTCTTGTTGGCTTTCCTTTGGTTGCACCTTTATTCCCTGTTGCCCATTCTTCCCCATTTATCTTCTTGCCTTTTCAGCTTCACCATGAGCTACAAAGCTTTGTTTTGTATTGTTTTGCAGTAGTGGTACATTCCTTTTTTTGCTAGCCGACCCATCTTTTAGGACAAGTGGCAAACTATGAGTCTTTCCTTTTGTTACGGTCTGTCATCTCTACATTGTGTCAATGCCATAATCTGTATTATGGCTTGTGGTGTCCAACTGCTTTGCTGGCTAGGGGGGAATTGGCTCTTTCTTTTGGGGTTTCGCTCCATTTTGGTGAGATGATCCAAATTCTTCCATTTCCTTACTTCTTTAGGGAGCATTTGGGCTTGGGCCTCGTGTTTGGATTCCAAGCTCCTTTTGCAAAATCAAATTTAGGGGCTTTGGTAATTCATCTCAATTGGGCTGAGGGAATTAATTGATTTTGGATTGCCCAAGAAAAATTTCAATTTATTTCTAAAGGCATTAGATTTCCCCCAAACAAAATTACACTAATATCAAAGTTTTGATTAAATGACATTAACTTATCTTGAGATTCCGAAAACTCAACGAAAATATATGTTGCACTATCGATCAATAGTACTTACCTAGTACTCACTGATAAATCATTAACCATTACCTCGCCGGTCGATTAGCGACTAGTGATTTTTGGAACTATGGTCATGTCCTAACCCAAAAGCTTATTTTTTACTCGAAACAAATCAAAAATTATTACTAACCCGATTGGGTCAATATTATAACTTGAGGTTAGCAACATGACTCAACATCGAGTCAACCCGATCTCGGGTCAACCCAATCTCGTGTCATTTGCTAATCCGGATTATAAATTTGACCCGATTGGCTCAAAATTATAACTTCAAGTTATTACATGATCCAATATGGGGTCAACCTGATACCGGGTCATGTGTTGACGCTAACATCAATTTTTCCACTTTTACTTATTCCTTTCAAAAAATAAAAATAAATAATAATAATCATCTAGTTCCTTGAAAGCGCAATTATAAACACTAACCTTTTTCAATGCTCAAATTAAAGAAAAATTTTATTAATGAGATGGTTTTAATTTATTAGAGGCATTTTGGATAACTTAGGGTAGTTTTGCAATTGTTTTGAATGAGAGGGTAATAATGTAAATAAGGTGCCAAAAGGGGTAATTTTGCTAAATCCCCATTTAAGAAATTTAATGAAATCTTTAGGAGAATAATAAGATTTATTATAAATTTCTTTCTTCATAAAAATCAATTTAAAATCTATCCAAATTTTGTCCAAATTCATCTCTTAAATGAAATTTGTGAAGACAATGACTTTTTAAATGCATCTAGATTTTATTAGATTTGTATAAATATAAATTAAATATACCTAAATTTTAATGAATTTCATATAAATCTGAATTGAATATACCTAGATTTTAAAATAATGATAAGATTTATTACAAATTTTTTTCTTCATAAAAATCAATTTAAAATCCATCCAAGTTTTATCCAAATCCATCATTTAAATGAAATCTATAAAGTCAATGACTTTTTGAATGCATCCAAAATTTATTAGATTCCATACAAATCTGAATTAAATGCACCTAAATTTTAATGAATTCCTTACAAATATGAATTGAGTACACCTAGATTTTGGGAGAATGATAAGATTTATTATAAATTTCTTTCTTCATAAAAATCAATTTAAAATATATCCAAATTTTATCCAATTCATCACTTAAATAAAATTTATGAAGACAATGACTTTTCGAATGCATCTAGATTTTATTTGATTTTATAGAAATCTGAATTGAATACACCTAAATTTTAATGAATTCTATACAAATCTGAATTGAATACACTTATATTTTTAGAGAATGATAAAATCTATTGCAAATTTCTTTCTTCATAAAAATGAATTTAAAATCCATCCAAATTTTATCCAAATCCATCAGTTAAATGAAATTTATGAACTCGATAACCTTTTGAATGCATATAGATTTCATTGGATTCCATACAAATCTGAATTAAATAAATACACCTAAATTTTAATGAATTTCCATATAAATCTAAATTGAATACACCTAGATTTCAATGAAATTCATTTAAATCTAACACTTAAACATTTAAAATATTTTAAATTTTAATAAATTATAAATTGAATACACCCCCTGAAGTTTTGCACAAGGAAAGATCTCCATTGCCCAATTAACTAGGAGCAAATAATCATGAGTTCTCTCAACAAATATATTTTTCAATTGTTTTTGCTTCTCTTCGTTCTAAATATAGCATGTGAAGCATCACCTTTTCAAAGGTCAACAACATATGTCACTATCAAAAATGAACTTGGTGAAGGGGAAATTCTCACAATACATTGCCAATCCAAAGATGATGATCTTGGGCTGCATGCCGTCCCTAATTTACAAGCCTACTCGTTCCATTTCCGACCAAACTTTTTCACAATACCAGGCACATTATTTCATTGCGGTTTTGCATGGGGATTTGAATCTCATTCGTTTGTTATATATAAAGAGAATAGGGACCTTTGTACTCATTGTCACTGGAAGATAAAACAGGATGGAATATATAAAATGGATCGAAAATGGCTTCATGTAATCGAAAAATATCCCTGGTGATCTTAATTATATTTAATTTCACTAAGTTTATTAGAGTGGCCTGTGAAGTTTCGACTTCTTCTCTTTAATAAAAATACAAGTCACAATAATTCATAGTTGCTAAGCTGCATTATTCCATTTTTCATACTAAAGCTTCATTTCTTATATAAGCATAAACTCAAGTCTCGAAAAGAATGTCCAATCATAGCTTTCGTTTTAGAGTTGCATTGTTTCGAATTCCTTTATGTATTCAAGTGTGTTGTTTTTTCATCTTCATACGATCTTATTCCTAATATGTTTGTTTTTTTTCTTATTGCGGTAATATTGCAAGCAGTATAATATCATGAACACATAAGTCAATCTGCTATGGTAATGGTACATTTAGAAGATAATTGAGACGCATGGGGTTATAATATAATGTCTAAATTGACTTGCCATTACAAAGTTGGTTTTCTTCCATCTACACAGAATCTGGATTTTAATTGCTCATTGCTTTGGGATTGGGAGTACTTCTCCTATAGTTATCTATTTTCCATCTCCAAGAGTTATATCTAAGTAAAACATCATTTTATGGTAATATGATATAATTATAACAAATATATATTCTAAGTATAAAGACATGTTATAATTTTATAGGTATGAATATGATTATATTTATTGTCTAGGATATACATGATTATATGTTAAACATTATTTAAACTTTAATTGGTAGAAGATAAATTATTTTATATATCTGTAAGTTATATGAAAGATAAATTATTAATTCAATTGATATACTTTTTCAAAACAATATATATATATATTCAAATCACATGAGACAAAAATTAATCATACGAGATGAAGCCATGAACAGAGTAGAATCATACCACACATGCTCTTATAAATACTAATGTCATGCTTGTTAGTGAGGATAGTATGCAATTGGATAAATCTTTTGTCCAATCCAATATTTGTTGACGAAGTAGGATTGGCTAAAATTTAATCTTATCTCCTCTTTTATTATACTTGAGTGAATAAATTAGGTGGGATTGATTTATCTCACTCAAATGTCCCTCTTTTTTTATTGCTTATCTTTTCTTTCTTCTATATTTATTTATTTTATTAATGATTTGTATTTAAGATTTGCATTGATTTATTTCTTTTTGTATTTATTAATGATTAATGGTTATATTTCATTTTATGAATTCAAACCAACACATATTAATCTGTTTGGTTTGATTGGGTTGATCAATTTAATTATTTAGGTGCCCATCAATAAGTTTATGTTCAATTATGTTTTTTTTTTTTTTTTTTTTGTTTGCTTTGAAGTACAATTTGTGGCGTGGGCAACTCAAACTTAAGTCATTGTTAAGTTAAATGAGCATTTTCCATTACCAAGTCATATTGGGTGATGATAAGCTTGATTGATTATCAAACATATTATTTGGGCCATTGTGCACATGAATTACAATTTCAAATCCATTAGAAATTTCAAATTTTAATAATTTAAGAAGCAAGTTTGGCCTACTTAGGGCACAAGCTCCACCCTTAAAACAAATAATTCTCTTCGTGAAGGTCATAACAATATGGAATGACAAGAAATGGAATAGGTGTTTCTAATAATAATTAGGACTCATAAAAAGGGCATGAAGTTATGCTTCAGAATTTTGGTTTAGAGAGCTTTATATCAATATCTATATTTGGGAAAAATATAAAAACACCCTTGACATTTGCTCATATTACACAAATATGATAACTGTAATCCTTTTTGCATTAATATCAAGTTTCATAAACTCAACAAAAACACCTCAACCATTAGTTAACGAACTGTTGACCAAACTTTAAAATAATCATTGAGGGACAATTTGATATTTTTATGTTATATTAAATAAATACTTAAAAATAAGCCAATCAAAGGTTGGCATGTCATCATCCATTAATGGCAATTTTGTTTTTTAACCCTAAAAATATTAAAATTTAAAAATAAAAAAAAAAGGTCTTCATCCCATATATGGAGGCCATGGTCTCCATCACATGGTCTCCGACGGTGGAGACTATGTGATGGAGACCAACCTTTTTTTTTTTTTTTTTTCTTTAAATCTCTAACTTGGGTCTTTATTATTGAAGACTCAAAACTGGGTCTCTGATGATAGAGACTTAGTTCAATCAAGTTTGGGTGTGGCCACAGTTGGACCTAGATCTCGTGGTGCCCGACCACCACTCTCGAGTTGGTGACACCGGAATCCTAATATCGTTCATGATGATGGTAATATTTGATGACAAGAAATCCTCTAAAGTTGTTTCTTCCTCAATTCAAGTAGCTCTACTACAATGTCGTGAGCTTCATTGTTTTTTCTCTCTCTAAGCTAGCTAGCCGTTAGTTGAAAAGAGAAATCAAAGAGAGACGTGTTCTTGTCATTGTTGTTGGAATTGGATTAATGAATGGACATGTTAGAGAGCATTTGATTTGTTTGTTTGGTTGATTGATTTGTTGAGTTGGTTTTCAAGTTTGGAGAAGGAAAGGTTAGGTTAATATGGTATTTTTGATGGAGAATGTTTTGATTTGATGAATTTGTAATTAAGATTTAAGAATTGAGAGTTGAGGATTTGGTTGCTTTGCTGCTCCTATCATCTCCTTAATTTGTTTGCAACAATAGAGATTGATTTTTTTTTCTTTGTTTTCATTTGATTGTTTTGATTTTGAGATGGAGATGGATATGATGATGAAAAAAAAAGGGATGGAAATAATGAGGTTGATTCATGATGAAGATGATGAAGAAGAGTGTGATGGATGATGAAGATGATGATAAAGGAGATAACGATGGATGGAGATCATGATGGATGAAGAAGATAGTGCAAAAAAATAATAATGTTTTTTTAATTATTTTTTATTTCAATTAATTTTAAAAATAAAATATGGTATATTAATGATAAAAAATTTGAAATTAATTAATTTTTTTTTGATAAAGTAATTATTAATTAATTTGTTTAAATTTTTATGAGAAATGTGTTCTTTTAACATAATTAACTATGACTGTTATCAATTGACAGTCAAAATTAACAGTTGGGGTGTTTTTGTTAAGTTTATTAAACCTCAAACGATATTAGTACGAAAAAGGTTATAGTTGCCTCATTTATGTAATATTGGCAAATATCGAGGATTTGTGTATTTTATCCTTTGTATTTATATTACCATGCCTATATGACATCATAAGAAAGGAAACAAGTGTTTCTAATAATAGTTGAAACTCATGAAAAAATACTTTAAATTATACTTCATCTTAGAGAGTTTTATATCCATATTTATATTTATATTTGATTCTAATACAAAAGTATTAATCATCATGGGATAATGTAGCACTAAAGGGGATTAAAATTGTTAAAATATAATTTAACCATTTTTGCAAGCAAGTGAAGCCATTGGGCTCCTCATTATGAGTAAGCCCAACGCAGCCCATTTCACATACCCATATATTGGGCTTTATGATAGGCATAACACCATAAATTTGATGCAAATAATTACTAGAGTGACGATAATGGCACCCTAAAATACTATATGAGCACCCCTTTTTGCATGTTAACCCCATTATTATTATTATTATTATTATTATTAAAAAAAATGTTATAGAAGTTTGTAATTATAGCCATAAATTATTAATATATCCTTTTTCTTTTTCCTAATATCCAGCACCATCATCATCATGCTCTCCTTCAAAATTCTTATTTTGATCTTGTAGGATGCTAGTTTTCACTACTAATCTCCCTAATCTCTTCTCATTAACTACACAACCTTCCTTTGTTGTTGTCTCCTCCAATTTCTTCATCCCATTCCTCCATATCCATGCTTTTGGTGCTTGTATCCTAAAATATGCCAGCCTTTTTTTTTTTATAAAAAACGAAAAGTATTTTGTGGAAGAATGGGGGGGGGGGGGGGGGGGGGGGCGGCGGCGGCGCGTGGTGGTTTCTTTTTTGGGATGAAATGGTTTATCAAAATACCACTTCAGATTACTATATCTATGCTGCCTCACTAGAGATGCCATCAGCAAGGTCATTGATCCTAACTCTAATGACACAATTTGCTTCCATAATCTGCTTGGCCACACTTTGATCAATAGCTTGTAAGAGAGTCAATGCAATGCTTAAGAGTTTTATAGGGCCACGATGCCTACCCTCTCCTCTCACTACACTTAAATCTCTCTCAAACACCTTAACATCATACCCTCTATTTTTGGCAGTCGCCAACGCCAAAACCAACTCTCCAATTCCTCTACCTACAAATACTTTCCTTGATAGGACCCTTCTCGACTCCTATCTCGAGTCTAAGAGGATCTTGTGAAAATTGAGGTCTTTCTTATTGAAATCTGGATTTACTAAAAATCATTTAAAAAAAAATCATCGTAATTCTCATAATCACTTTAATTAAAATATAAATTGAAAAAATAAAAAATCTTTAAATTTTTCATGCTGGACTCATAGACTGAATATATAAATATTCATAGAATACTTGGAAAAAATATTTCATTTATAAAACTATTCTGAAAACACATTTACGAAATCTAGTTAATTAAAAATAATATACAAACATGTAAACTATTCATCATCATATGACATTTCTCACAATCTGTAATAATTTGCACGAACTTGCATGGGTTACCTAGAAAAAAAATGGTTTTATAAAATAGTGAGCTCTGACGCCCAATAAGTAAATATAACTTTTCTAAAAAATATTTCTAATAAATCATAACACATTTCTGATAATAATAAATAATTCTCATACCATAATGAAACTATAAATGTATATGAATCATCATTTTTTCTTTAATCAAATATATTCTGAAATTATTCTCTATATAAAACTTCTTTAAAAACAATAAAAAATCATTCTGAATCTAGTTTATAAAACATAAGCTTATCTTATCAAAATTTTTTTGAAATCTTTTTCAAATATTGCATAGGCTTCTCTAGTTTGACCACCATGCTTCAAGCCTCCATTGGACTCCCATCTATGGACTTTATGGCTCTTATACGCATGTGGTCCCCAGTCTCATAATAAAACTATAAACATCTATAATAAAAAAATCTACATCGACTAGTACTTAAGGAAATCTATCATATATGGTGAAAATACTCAACACATAAGTAAAGCAAGGAATATTATCAGCCATACACATGCTGGGTAACTCAATGACTCTCCCGATAACTCAATGACTAGCTCGACATCTACTATACACGTGTTGGGCCAATCTAGGTCTCACACATGTGTAGCTTGTCTGATCGTTAAAAAGGAGGGTACAACCTTAGTGTTATGAAAACATTTTATTTTCTTTTCAAATCTTAAACAATTTTCGTATACAAGTATAAATAAATTGCTTTCTGAGTATACATGTAACTATAAATAAATACTTTTCTTGAAACACAAATAAATAAATAAATAAATAATTCCTAAAATCTGCTAAAATCTTTCTTATCATAAGGCCAAACTACTAACATCAAATTCTGGTTAAAATTCTAATAAGTATATATATGTATTATAAATTCTCAAGTAATCATAAAACATAACTGATAATCCAAACGTAAATCATAATTCATAATATGCAAAATCAATTAACTAATTAAAATATTTACTTGCAATAAACAATAAAAAGCCGAGATATAATTAAACATAATAAAATCGATTCGATTAAAATAAAACTATCCACTCACATAGCTCCTTTGCTTATTTTTTAATCTAAAATATGTTCCCATCTGATTCCTCATAATCCTAGATCTACCCTAAACTCACATAAAACTCAATTTAGAACTTATAAAAAAATTACTAATTTCTCGAATTCCAAATCTTATTAAAATAAAATCACTTATCTGGATAATTCAAACATCCAAATATTCAAATCACCTATATGAAATTTTCTCCCATTTTCTTCCCTTTCTTCTTCTTTTTTTTCTTTCTCTTAGTTATTATTTTTTTCTTTCTTTTCTTTTGTTTTGCTATGTTGTTCGGTTGTGTGCTTCTAATTGAACATCAATATATATATACAACTCCTCACGCCTCTCTCTTCTTTCCTTGCTATCTCTTTATCTTGTCTGTTTTCTCCAATTTGACTTTTCTTGGCTTTACACCCTATTTTGTCTCTTTTGCTTTCTTTTTGTTTCTTTTCCTTATTAATCTTGTGCATGACACTTGTCTCCTTTATATATTAAAATATTTATCATTATCACTTTTTTTACTTGGTTTAGAATTGGACACATGTCTCTCTTTTGCTTTTACTTCCATACACCAACTCTGTGGTTTGACACTTGTTTCATCATATCCATGCCACATGTCCTCTTTATTTCATTGTAATCTCATGCTTATCATTCATTTTCTTTCAACTTGCTTTCATGACACTTGTCCATTTGTATTTAAAATATAGTCAATTATCTCTCATTTTCCTCCTTTTTATTTCTCAAGTCAATCCACTAACTCTCATCTCTCTCTTTTCTATCCATGCATGGGCACACCAATTTCATTGTTTTATCAACTTTTTGACTTGCCTTTTTACATTTTATCCCTCAACTTTTTGTATGGTCTTTTTCCTTTCACTCTCAACTTTCTTGATTTCTTTTAAAAATAGTCACCAAGTGAATATTTATCCATACATCCATTTATTTCTAAACCTTGGACTAGACTAAATTAACACTAATAACATGATTTCCAATTAATCTCTTGGGCTCACTTGGATTGAGGCCTTATAATCCTGACTTTCTCTTCTTTTGATCTTGCTTTACATCTTACAATGCAAAATATTTTTGGTCTTCTCAAGTCGAGTGTTGTTATTCCAATACTGGTTTGAACAGATATCATCATTTACCATCAACACATTACTTTTAAGATGTGATCAAAAGATTGTGAGCTATTCTTATAAAAATCTATTTATTGATGTAGTTTGGTCTATGATTTATAAAAAATAGTTAGTCGCTCAAAGAAAGTCATGTCAAAGGAATAGAAATAATTGATAGACACTAGAGAAAGAATAGAAGATGTGCAAACCAAAAAGAAGTGGAAGATGGACAATAGTGAAATTTTAAAAATAATTATATTTTGGGGTGTATATACAATTTCATTAAGGTGGAAATATCACCACTCTAATTACTACCCACTAATGTTATCTCAACCCTTTACAAGCAAGCGAAGCCATTGGGCTCCTCGTTTGATGAGTAAGCCCAATGCAGCCCATTTCACTTACCTATATAAGGTGTGTATTCACTCGAATCTTGGTCATTACTAAACTCAATAACAGCTTCTTACTATTGGACCACATTGGGTGATCACTATCTTCACCTTAAATACAATAATCACTAAACAAAGAATGGCGATATTTACACCCCAAAAAACTTTATCTGCAACCCCCACAAAAATTTAATATTTAAATTTTCAATATTGCCCTCAAATCAATATACCAAAATAGTTAATAATTTTAAATAGAATTAACAATGGCCATGAAAAGCTGTGGAACTTTGCTTCCTTCACAAAAAGCCACCATAAAAAGCAAAAGCCCCACAACAAAGAGAAGCAAACCTGCGAAAGAATTGGAAATCTGGATGAGCAATTGGTCATGTGGGGTTGATCCTGAAAGCCTTCCACAGTATCCACACCATGACCAAAGGCATAGATTTCTCTAAAATACAACATTATGAAGTATCCACTGTAACAGCTCGCTGGGTAATGGGTGCTAGCTGGTTGGTGAGTCAACTCAGTTAGTGTTATGAAATAAAAGCTGGTTTCTTTTATTGAATTAAGGTTGATTGGATATGGTGCAGGATGTGTAGAGATGTTAGGAATACGAATGCCTTTGCTAGGATCTTTGAACGTCAAATTAGGACTCCTCCTCCTATCAGGAAAATCAGGAAAACCAGGCTAGTTTCTTCATCTTCATTTATATTATTTAAATATTTAAATATATAAATATTATATTTAATTTTACTTTATTCAATTCAATTGCCATGTTGTTGATGAGATTATTTTATGAATTATGAGATTATTATATTTTGATTGGATTATTTTGAGATTGATGAAATGAAATTTTATTATATTAAGTGAGAATTTTTTGTCAATGTCATAATTATTTTTAAATTTCAGGTCAACTGATGTAAAATGGGAATGGTGGTTCATACGGAACAAGCGTTGAGGAATGGGAATCTACGTCGATTCTATTTGACTTCATGGGAGATGAACCTTTCTGAAAGGTGTCTTTCAATATTTGAAAACTTAAATTTATTCAAGGTGGTCCCAACGATATTATAAGCTATCATCATACCAATTAATCACAACCAAATCAGGATAGCAAAATAACATTAAGACAAATGTTGTTCAAATGAAACAAAGAAACGGTAATATAGTATTACAGCAGCTAGAAATTTGAAAAGCTTCGTCTTTTTTTTTTTTTTTTTTTTTTTAATGTACATATTATTAGAGTTGAGTTTTTGCAATGTTATGCTTGGTAGTGGTACGCTGACTGCGCTCAAAATTTAAGCTTCTTCCTATCGATATATTTAAGGCTTTTTAATTTTCCAAAACCTCTACTAGAATAATAGCCAAATGACAAAAAAATAATAATAAAATAAGAGCATTGGAGATTAAAAAAGCTCTTTTGGTCAGTAGATAAGGTTATACCAAACGTATACTAAAAATTTTAACATCAGATTGCATAATGGTGTTTTGGGTAATTTTTATTATGTAACTATTGTTGAGCAACATTTGTATAATTAATATATCACCATCCAGAGTGATTTTGATGGTAAAAGCTACTCATTCAACTTGTCAATAATGTAAGTTGGAATCATCCTACACCA
Source organism: Nephelium lappaceum (assembly GCA_021234005.1). Classification (NCBI taxonomy): domain Eukaryota; kingdom Viridiplantae; phylum Streptophyta; class Magnoliopsida; order Sapindales; family Sapindaceae; genus Nephelium; species Nephelium lappaceum. The sequence continues at coordinate 16,487,043 of CM038000.1, read as the reverse complement.
ACTAATATGTAAACATGACATAATACAACATGTTTGGTCAAATATTGTCATTTTAATATAAAGTATAGGTGAAGGCAAAATAAGGGAAACAGATGGGTTATTGAACCACCAGAAAATGACATGAAGCTTGTAAAATTTAATGTTATATATAACTTCAGGTATGAAGTCTTTCCTTCACCTGCTCCTACGGTTTTAGTATTGTAAATGTCTTCTGGTTTTACTTTTTCATGTTGGATATTCAATAGGGTGAATAGTTCATTGAAGATGACTTTGACAAATGATCAAACCTGACTGCTACAAGTTGGCTTATTTTAATATTAGTCATTGTTGCACATATCAGATATTTATTATTCTATCTAGTACCAGAAAATAATAGTGTTATGACACTGAGGCCTTTGATTATAGTGGTCCTTTTCCACCTTCAAAGATAGAGCCTGCGTGAGTATCACTTTTCATCTTGAATATCTTTGCTTGTTATGGTGTTGGGTAGAGGATGCTAGTTCCTTTGGATCTTTACAGTTGTTTGTGCAATCTGTTAAATGTACTAGAATTGCAATTCAAATAAGTTCTTAGCTTGTAATTATATGAAAGAAAAACTGTCTGTAAGGAGAGAGTCCATATACTTCTATTAAAACATATATCTTTTGCTCAAAGAGACACCGTAAAATCTCAATACAATATTGTACTTTAATTTTGTAATATATATCTCTTCATTCATTTCTTTCATTTTTGCCTTTAACTCCTGGGAGAAAACAGAAATCTGGTTTGAATTAATATGTTAGTTGCATCAAAGTGTTATAAAATACAAAAACCAGTGAAGACAGATTTGGATGCCCCTTGCATGTAATCCTCAACTTTAGACAACTATTATAATGTGAGAGACTGTTCATATTGTAATATGGAATATAAGTGTATACCTCAGGTCATTGTTTCTCTATTAGAGCAGAAAAGTACCATTTGGTTATCTAAACTTGGCAGTCCAGCTTCATATTAACATTTTATCTCAGTTTCTTGAATCCAACATGAAAATATAAGTCTCATTCAGCTGTGATCAAGCATGAAAAGCCCCCTCGGCCACTTTGAATGTATCATAGATTATGAATTCAAGCACTGCATCCGGGATCCAATCGCTCAAAATCATGCATTATATGTACAATGTCCAATGTGTTTTGGGAAAGGTAAGCCTCTGGGAGAGACATGAATTGAATTTAATAAACCTGAAGAAACGATAAAGCAATTAAAAGGACAATCAAGGTTCATAAAGGTTGTTACAACATTCGCATTCCTCTGCCTCAATCCACCAAATTTTATCTCCAATGTTTAAGTAAGTTTCAAGGGTTAAAAATATCATTTGACCCTTTAAATACTTTAAAAGATGCTTAAAGGTCTTCAAAAAAAATCTGTGAACGTGGTTCAATTTAGAATTTATTGGAGTTTGATAGAATTTTTTTAATATTAGATTTTAGTGAAATTTACAAATTTTATAGACTAATTAAAGCTATAGTTCCCTCCAAGAGAGACATGCATTTTTTTTCTTTGGATTCTTGTCTGAAGTTATGATTAAAACTATTGAGCAAATTCTTCCACGGTTGTGATTGAGAAAAATAACATGTTATGCTCTTAAATATTGTGTGAGATTGATCAAAGTGATAGCTTTTGGGTGGATATTATTACATATGTAGCAGGAAAATAATTAATAATTAGTTATTGCTGAAGACTGTAAGTAGGGAATCTTTATTTTTTGGTTGTAGTGCTTTCTTGATTATTATGTTTATCTCCACATAGTTTGTAATTGTCTAATTTATGGAAATTAAAATATTTGATGGGCTTCATATATAATTATTGACCTTTCAGGGTGATAGTATAACTTCGATTTAGCACATGATCTGGTATCGGCTCACTTGATATCAGATCATGTGCTAACCCAAGTTACATTTTCAACCCAAAGCAAGTCATTCCTTAACTACTGACCTTTCAAGTAAAAAATATAACTTCGGCCACATGACCCGATAGCGGGTCAACTTAATATCGGGTCACATGCTAACCCAAAGTCATATATATATATATATTTATTTTATCTAAATCCGATCATTACCTAACTATTGACCTTTTAGGTTATAACTTTGGGTTAGTAAATGACCCAATATCAAGTGATGTGCTAATCCAAAGTTAGAATTTTGACCTAAATAAGGTCATTCCATAACTATTTTTTGGGTCAAAAACATAACTTTGGATTAGCACATGACCCAATATCGAGTCATGTCCTAACCTAAAAGCTTATTTTTGAACGGATCGAGTCAAAAATACTTCAATTGACAAATGACTTGGTATCAGGTCATGTCCTTACTTGCAAGCTTATTTTTTACCCAAATCAAGTCAATAATTATTGGGTCAATTTATAACTTCAGGTTAACAACATGACTCGACATTGGATTAACTCAATATTGGGTCATGTCCAATGTTCCAAAATAAACCGATTTGGCCAATTTTTCGTCAGTTATCTGGTGTGATCGGCATTGTACCAATCGAATAACCTACAGATTAGGGGTCCTGCTCGCTGAAGGTGTGTACTCGGCCTAGTTGACCTATTAGTTAGCCAAGTAATCGATAAAACTCAGCCCACCCAGTGAGCCCAACCACCACACTCGGCCAAAAATTTTCCACAAGAAAAAAAAAAAAGAAAATGCTAAACACAATTAATTCTGACAACAAAAGTACAAGTTGGACAACTTTTTCAATAAAGAACATATATGTATACATAATACAATTAAAAGTAAATAAATCAAACAAAAAAGAAAAAAGGAAAAAACTCATTGCGCTTTTCTTCGAACAATTGTTGTATATAAAACATACCCAATATCGTTGTCAATGATAAAGGCAGGAGACAAAAAGTGAGGTCCATAACAAATAAAAAGGAGGAGGAGGAGGAGATTGCTAGTTGTTGTGGTGGTCGTGGATGAGGTTGGGGCTAGTCAGCATGGCCGTGTAGGTGGATGTGGTTGAGGTCAAGTTTTATGCGGTGGTAATGATGATAATTTGATGCAACAATGATGATGAATTCTGGAGCAACTACAACGACGATGATATGGATCGACTGGTATGAGATGAGGTGAGAGAATAAAGAAGGCTTTAGGCGTGAGGTAGGAGAGGAAAGAAAAATGTGGTTAGGGTTTACTTAAGAGCATATATATAATGGGGCAAATAACACAAACCTCCCCTAAAGTTTGAGGAAATTATACTAATATCAAAGTTTTGATTAAATTACATTAACCTCTTTTGAAATTTCAAAACTCAACAAAAATACATGTTACACGACGATCAACAATACTAGCTAATTACTCACTGAGTAATTGATAAATCTCTAACTATGGTCTCCCAGTTGATTAGTAAGTCACGATTTTTGGAACCACAGTCATGTCCTAGCCTGAAAGCTTATTTTTGACATGAAACATATAAAAAATTATTACTGACCCGATCTGGTTAATATTATAACTTCGGTTACAACATAA
>CM038000.1:16395273-16482534 GCA_021234005.1 Nephelium lappaceum | reverse complement strand
CCCTTCCTTTGGGTTAGAAGCTCATCTTCCGGTCTCAAACAGTCCCGAGCGAGTTTTGGCTTTTCACAACATAATTTATGACGATGTCATTAAACATGAAGGGTTAGTCCAGTGGAAGGACCGACTGACGATGATACATAGGAAGACGAACAGGAGTTGAAGGCACGTTTTCCTTTGTTTCCCCTTGAGGACAAGGCGGTTGTTGAGGGGGGGAGTATTGTTAGACCCCTAATTGTTGTTACTTACTAAAGAAGAAAGAAAATAGTCAAAGATCTTAAAGTTTTTAAAAAGAAAATAACTCATTAACATAATTGACTTTTATATGGAAAGTAATGATTGTGGTAGCAGTTTTCTGGGAAAAGTTGTGGGAATGAATTTAGGGTTTTATGGCTATTTAAAGGGGAGCTGTTAAGTGTTTGTTTAATCTTTGGTTTTAGTTTTTTAGTAGAGGAGCTTTGTGTGAGGCAAGCGAAGCGAGAGTCTCGTTCCCTCAATGTAGCATTGAGGGTTTACTTTTGTATTCTTTTATTTTGAGTTTTAATAATAAAAGTCTCCATTATTTTGATTTTATTCTCCTTTTGGCTCTAATATTTTCTTCGTTAGCGAGGTTCCTAACAGTCATACTCAGCAGAAAGGCTGAGTTCCCTTTTATAAAATACGATTACATTAAGAGTAAGACTCTTTACACAAAACTAACTCCACCTACTCTTATCAAGATAATCTTAACTTTTGAGATAAGCAACAAGCTACTTAATCTCTTTACTATCTAAAACAGTAAAATAAAACATTACAGCCTTTTACAGCTGAGGAAAACTAACTTCAACACTTATTCATGTGGAATTTTGAATAAATGTTCCAATGACTGGGGTGCCATTTGAAACTTTAGTTGATACTCACACAGTCTGTAGCTTTGGAAACCTGAATATCTTAGCTGGCACTTCACCTTTCCATAACTCTCAGATCCAATGTCATTAGCTTCTGAAAATTTGTTTGTGTATGTGCTGAGCTGTTCAAAAGTGAAGCTTCTTGGTCCTTTCAGTTGAGGAATGCTACCACTGTTTTTGTTTGGATCCCAGCTTGCTGCATTTTAAAACCATATAATCAATAATCTGAAAACTGGAAAACACTAATTGAAGGTTGCATCATTAGCATACCAAAAGGATCATGCTGATCCTTAGCTTTTTCTGTTCTTTTCTTTTGATGATAAGCATAAACCCCTGCAAGGAGTAATAGGACCAGAAGTACACAACCACCAACCACAGCTCCAATGATAATGCCAGTGATTGTTGACTTGTTTGAACCTTTAGATGCTCCTAAAAGATGCCACAAACAAAAGGTGCATCAGTATCATATAAAGCAATATGTAACAACTAATATTGTTCAATGTGAATAGCAGAATTACCTTCAAAGACAACATATGGATTACCAGGAAAGACGTAAGGTTCAAAATCACGTGGAGGCTTGAAAGTCTGGTTGCTGAAAAGAAAACAAAGCAGATAAATTCCTGTCCAATTGAAACGATCTACTCCAGATGGACATACCGCGAGGTCCAACTGAAGGTATTCAATTGAATTCTTACGAGGATTGCTAAGAGAAACGAAGTCCATAGGAAGTTGATTAGACTGAAAAGCTCTTGTTAAAGACTCCTCAAGAGTTACATAGTAAGTTGTGTTATCCAAGTCTGAAAAACTAGGAGCTCTCAAGTTTAGAATTCCTGTATATGGGTATGCACACTTGCAGGTGGGGCTACAAATCTGCCCTGAACTGCAGGAACTGCGTTGACAGTTCTTTGGGGGTGTTACATAAGAGGAACTTGACCGGGATCTCATGCAGTAATTATTTCCTCCTCCAGACACCTCACATATAGGGTTATTAGCCAGTCTGCAGCAATCAATGGAAAATAACCTCAGCGAGCCAAAACACATTGTTGTCTAGTACATTTGAATTGAGTCCAACTCCGGGAACCTTTAACTTTGATGAAGTAACCGGTCACTAGTTTTTATCAAACTATAGGATAAAATAAAAGAATGAGAAAAATATGTTTTACATTATGTCAATGACATCAGCCCCTGCACTTCTCGGGAAAGCAGAAATGGAATTGTTTTGCAAATCGATGAATTGCAGCTGGTTGCTATTACCGGTGCTGATGTTTAAGGTGCCACTAAGATTGTTGTTTTTTAAAACCCTGTCATCATGTGTCAATAAAATCAGGATGTAACAAGTATTCCAATCACATTAGATAGCGGAGACCCAGGTGTCTCCAATTGGAGACCATGGTCTCCATATATGGGATGGAGACCAACCATTTTTTTTTCATTTTTTATTTTTATTTTTAAATTCTTTTATATTTTAATATTTTAGGGTTAAAAGATAAATTGCCTTTAATGGATGATGACGTGGCAAACTTTGATTGGATTATTTTTAAATATTTATTTAATATAACATAAAAAGATCAAATTGCCCCTCAGTGATAGAAGTGGCAATATAAGTCACGACATGATGAGTTGAAACGAATTTGCAAAAAATAAATAGGTGTGAGTTTGAGTTAAATGAATTTATGTCATAATCGTGTCAACCCGCTTAACCCGTTTATTAAACGAATCAAATTTGGTTTGCTTAAACGAATCACGAGTTGACACGATTAATTTAGGGGTAAATTTGTAATATGGACATATTATAGGGATTATTATGTAATTGGTCCATTTATATATATACACACTCATTTAAACCAACCCTAGATCTAACTCATTTTGGTAGCCACCATCCTCTATCCATTTTCTTCCCCCTTTCTCCTCTCTCACGTCTCATGTCGGCAGCCACCACTACCCACCCTTCATGGTCACCACCACTCCTTCCACCCCTCTCCTCATGATCACCACCAACTCTTTCCACCCCTCTCCTCACGATCACCACCACCCTTTCCACCCCTCTCTCTCACGGTCGCCACCACCCCTTTTCCCTTCCTTTCCCTCACGGTCACTACCATCTTTTCTCCCTCCCTTTCCTTCATGGTTACCACCACTCATTACACCCCTCTCCCTCACAGTCACTACCACCCCATCTCCCTCCCTCCCTCCCTTATGGTCACCACCACCCATTCCACCCCTCTTCCTTATGGTCACCACCACCCCTTCTTCCTCACGACTCATGGTCACCATTCCACCTTCGTCACAACATCTTCATCCCGCCTCCGCTAGTGGCTTGCACTCCATTAGGTGCTCGATCTGATTGTCTACATCAAATTGCAGCAGATCCACCCCTGAGTTTTTTTTTTCTTTTTTAATGTTGCTGTTGTTATTTTTTTTAAAAAAAAATTGTAAATATATATTTATTTTTTTGTTTTATTTATGAAACTACTGTGTTCTTCAATATTGATGGTTTCAGATGTGATGAATATCTGTGACTAAATTGGCTTGTTCTGGATAACTATAAAAAAATGGTTGATCTGAGCTTTTGGTTTTTTGTTTTTTCTTAATTGTTTTTTTTTTTTTTTCATTTTTTGAGTTCATGGTAGATGAATTTGGATAACATGATGAAGGAGAAGATTATGGGTTTTGATTGGTTTAATTTGGCTAGCTTAATTGGATCTAAGTTTATGTTGATGAAGATTTGTAATTGATTATTGTTAAATAAATTAAACGAATTAAACGGGTTTAAATGAGTTAAATGAATTAATAGGTTAAACGAATTAACGGGTTAATGAGTTTGGATATTTTATGATTCAACTAATAAACGAATTAATCGTGTCAATTCGTGTTATCGTTTATAAATGAATTGTGTCGAATCCAAAAATATTAACCTGTTTCTTAAATGAATTCATGTCGAATTGATCGAATTCATAAACGAATCAAATCGAATTCAACTTGATCTGACATGTTAACCCATTTTGCCACCCCTACTTAGTGATTATTTTAAAGTTTGGTCAATAGTTTGTTAACTAATGGTTTGGGTGTTTTTATTGAGTTTATGAAACTTGATATTAATGCAAAAAGGGTCATAGTTGTCATATTTGTGTAATACTAGCAAACGTCGAGGGTATTTTATGCTTTTCCCAAATACAAATATTGATATAAAGCTTTTTAATCCAATGTTCTGAAGTATAACTTCATGCCCTTAAAATCATTTCTAGTTTCCAAAAAATGATTAGACATTCTTTTGAGCCTTGAGTTTATGCTTATATAAGAAACGAAGCTTGAGCATGAAAAATGGAATAATGCAACTTAGCAACTATAAATTCTTGTGACTTGTATTATTATTAAAGAGAAGAAGTCGAAACTTCGCTGGCCACACAAATGAACTATAATTTATTAATGAAATTGAATATAATTAAGACCCCCAGAGATATTCATCTTCGCTATTGCTTGGAGTCCTGTAATATGCTCCTTTAGGTCTTATGCTCCAGTCACAAACTTTACATTCATCCCTCTTCTCTGAGTATATAGCAAACGAATGTGATTCACTTCTCCATGCAAAACTACAATGAAATAATGTACCAGTTGGAATTATGAAAATATTTGGTCGAAAATGGAATGAGTATATTTGAAAATAATGGAGGACATGCTGCCCAAGATCATCATCTTTGGATACACAATGAACTCTGAGATCTACCCCTGCACCAATTTCATTTCTAATGTAGACATACACTGTTGGATTTTTAAAAAGTGATGCACATGTAATATTTAGAACCAAAAGAAGCCAAAACAATTGAAAAAGATATTTGTTGAGAGGACTCATAATTAATTGCTCCTAGCCAATTGAGTAATGGAGATCTATTCTTATGCAGATCCTAAGGGGGTGTATTCAATTTATAATTTATTATAATTTAAAATATTTTAAAAGTTTAGGTGTATCTAATCTAGATTTAAATGGATTTCAATAAAATCTAAGTGTATTGAATTCAAATCTGTATGAAATTAATTAAAATTTAGATGTATTAATTTAGATTTATATGGAATCCAATGAAATCTCGTGCATTTGAAAAGTCATTAACTTCACAGATTTCATTTAAGTGATGGATTTAGATAAAATTTAAATTGATTTTTATAAAGAGAGAAATTTGTAATAAATCTTGTCATTCTTCTAAAATCAGTGTGTATTTAATTCAGATTTACATGAAATTAATTAAAATTTAAGTGTATTCAATTCAGAATTATATGCAATCCAATGAAATTTTGATGCATTCAAAAAATCATTGACTTCACAAATTTTATTTAAGTGATGGATTTGGATAAAATTTGGATGGATTATAAATTGATTTTTATGAAGAAATAAATTGTAATAAATCTTATAATTTTTCCTAAAATCTAGGTATATTCAACTCAGATTTGTATGGAATTCATTAAATTTAAGTATATTCAATTCATATTTGTATGAAATTTAATAAAATCTAGGTGCACTAGAACAGTCATTGACTTCACAAATTTATTTGAGTGATGGATTTGGACAAAATTTAGATGGATTTTAAATTGATTTTTATGAAGAAAGAAATTTGTAATAAATCTTATCATTCTTCTAAATTTAATGCATATTCAATTTAGATTTATATGAAATTAATTAAAATTTAGATATATTCAATTCAGATTTATATGAAATTAATTAAAATTTAGGTGTATTTATTTTAGATTTATATGGAATTAATTAAAATTAGGTGTATTCACTTCAGATTTATATGCAATCCAATGAAATCTAGGTGCATTCAAAAAGTCATTGACTTCACAGATTTTATTTAAGTGATGGATTTGAATCAAATCTGGATGGATTTTAAATTGATTTTTATGAAGAAAGAAATTTCTAATAAATCTTATCATTTTTCTAAAATCTAGATGTATTTAACTCATATTTGCATCGAATTCATTAAAATTTAAGTGTATTCAATTCATATTTATATGGAATTCAATAAAATCTAGGTGCACTGGAACAGTAGTTGACTTCACAGATTTATTTGAGTGATAGATTTGGATAAAATTTGGTTGGATTTTAAATTGATTTTTTTGAAGAAAGAAATTTGTAATAAATTTTATCATTCTCCTAAAATTTAGGTATATTCAATTCAGATTTATATGAATTTATTAAAATTTAGGTATATTCAATTTAGATTTGGATTACATACAATTTAGGTTGATTTGAATATATTCAATTTAAGTTAATTTGAATTCATTAAATTTAGATTTGTATGGAATCCAAATCTGAATGAGTACATATTAGTTGGTATAGGATGATTCAAACTTACAATATTAATAAGTTGAATGAGAATTTTTTATCATCGAAACCACTTTGAGTGGTTATCTATGATAGAGATGTTGCTCAACAACAGTTACACAATAAAAACTATCCAAAACACCATTATGTAATCTAATGTTAATATTCTTAGTATATGGTGGATACAGCTTATCTACTAGTCGAAAAAACTTTTTTAATCCTCAAAAGAGCTTAAAATTAATAAAATTAATTAATTTCTCATTTTTTATTATTAACATATTATTATTTTATTTTTAAAATTAATTAAAATATAAAAAATAATTAAGAAAACATTAATTTTTTTTACATCATCATCTCCTTCATTATCACCTTCATCATCCATCAACCTCTTCTTCATCATCTTCATCATGAATCAACCTCATCATTTCCATCTCTATTTTTTCATCATAATATCCATCTCCATCACAAAATCAAGAATTGCAACGTAACATAGATGCGTACCTCATATTCACTATTACATATTCAAATCTTTTTTCTTTCTATTTCTTTCCTTCAACTCACTTGAATGCATTTATTTTAACACGAAACTCATCAAAATGCTTAAATCACATTTTGAACACGAAACTTATGTTATAATAGAAATTTGTGCAAATGGCTTTCCAACTTATTTAGTATATTCTCATAATACTTATTAGCTTAAATTCTTGTAAAACTTCACACAATTACATCAAAATATCAAATCATTTCTAACACATCTAAGCTCCAATCTAACCGAATACACTAGTATACATCTATCCATCATTCAATTCATTTTCTATTGATTTCTCTTGCACAATTTCACCAACACACATACTAAACATCACTAAAACACATCAAAAATATTTAATAACAATTCACACATCGATTTCCATGACATGGCCGAACACACCCTTAATTCTATCAACTTCATTTTCCTTCCACTCTTTTGATTTCAATCACTTCCATTTCGTATCAAAACATCATACATGTAAACCCTTAATTTATATATTTATGGTTTTCCCAATAATAGTTCATAAGTGATTATTTGATACCCTAAATGATCAATAAAAGTGTCTAAGGTTATAGAGAACCTTTAGAGATCGATTGAAACCAATTGGAGAATAAATAGAAGGGTAAAATGGTAAATGACATTGAATAATTATTAAGTATGATTAGGGACTAAATTAAAAATAAGTTTTAATATTTGGAGTCAAGTCAGAATTTAACTAAAAGTTGAGGGTGAAAATGAAATTTTTTAGGGAAGTGACTGTCATTTTTGAAATTATTGGTGGAAAAACTATGAAAACTTCACCTCATTTATACAAACAAACACAAGCCGTGACACACCAAAAACAAAACTAGAAAACAACGCAGAAGAAGATCAAGAAGCTGTGAGAAGAGAAAGGGATAGGAGAAGAGACTAGCTCGGCCAAGGAGGAAGAAATGTGGATCAAGCCTCCAAGTCATCTTCAACCTCCAAACTCAAGCCATTTCACACACAAAACAAAGTGCAGAAACGTGACAAACCAGAAACGAAACAGAAAAGGCCGAAAAAGAGAGAAAGAGAGCCAAGAGAGAAATCAAGTGAAGGAGAAGAAGAATGAGAAGACCAAGCCATCTTCAACCTTCAAACTCAAGTCATTTCACACATAAAACAGAGGCAGAATCGAGACAAGAGCAAAACCATGAGCAAGAGGCAAAAAGTCTAGAGAAATGGGTGTATTCGGTCATGTGAGGGAGGAGGTAGATCAAGTGATTCCATCCCATTTTTGAGCTTCCAAGAAAGTCCTCAACACCTCCTAAGCTAGAAGAACAAGTTAGAGAAAGAAACCAAAGTGAAAAGAGGTGAGTTTGTTCAATTTCGAAATTGTTAATTTGATGTTTGTGTTGGTGTTTTGGTTGGATTGTGATATGGGTTTTTATGTGTGATGTGAGGTGAGTGTTAGTGACCAAAAGCAAGAGTAGATCCTATGAAATCATTGAGGTTTAAGATGTTAGGATTACGTTGGAAAAACCTTAAAGTTCGAATGGAGAATTGTATGGTTGAAATAAGTTGTAGACAATGTGTTTGATGAAATGTTTGAGTGAATTTGACATGAAAAATTGAATGAATTGAGTTTGGTTTGTGTTGGACCATTAAAGGCCATAGTGAGAAGTAAGTGATGCCATTCAAATTTGATGGTATTAAGGATGATTTCATGTTGAATTGAGGTTGATCAAGTATTAAACCAATTTATAATTCAAAGAGAATGACATAAAGATAATGTGGTTAGTTTTCACCCGATAAAGGACATTTTCGATTTTCATGAAATGTCACTCTTTATATGCATTCTAATGACCTAGATGAGTGTTATTAAGCATATTTGAGTTACTGGTGAAGAGAATTAAGTTTAGAAACGATAAGTGTAAAAATTACCTTGAAAAAGTGGTGAAAAAAGTGAGGTTTTTCCTAGATTTCGCCACCCTATAGTTGGAATTTTTCAAAACCGTTTTATGGGTGACCTAAGTGCGATTTAGGGAGATGAACGGAGCAAAAACAAATTGAAGAACAACCCTAGGTTGGGCTATGAATAGTATTCAACCAAAAGAGGTGCCAAAAATGTGACTTTTCATTTCGAGCTCTAGAAAGCTATTTCAGACATGTGGAGATATTCCTACATGAATATAAATAAGGTTCATGAAAAGAAATCGAAATTTTGGAGCTCTAGTTAAGTAGAAATCAAGTAGGGAAGCTTTTTAGTGAAAAACATCATTTTATGGGTTACTTAAGTTAGAAGCTTGTTAAAGAGTTTTGTGAAATTGAATTTAGCCTATACTAAGTTAGAATGTGATGTGTAGGTGAGGAGGAAGCAAGCGGAGCACGGTAAGACCATTGAAGAGCTTGAACCAAGTTAGAGATTCAGGTGAGTGCTACTTTGATTTTAAAGTGTTGTTATAAATTTTGTAAAATATTGATTTATTGAAAAGTTTTAAGAAAGTTTTTAGAGATTTGAGCTTAAAAGCTCTAGTGTATAACTTTTAAAATTTGGAATATTTTGGGTTTTCTGCCCTTAACAAAGACATTTTAGTGCTTATAGCACTCAGAAACGAGTTTTAGTGCTTAACGCACTCAGAAATGAGATTTGATGCTTAATGCGTCCAAAAAAGAGATTTGTACTTTTTGCACTTAGAAAGTTAAAGTAAAAGAGATTTTCAAAGACCATTAGTATACTCTCGGGTTATATTTTTAAGTTTTAGACCTAGCCGATATATCCCATATTAGTATGGCAAAGTCCTGGGGGAAGGGGGGGAAGTGGGGGATGCGTCACTAACTTAGGGGGAAATCGAGTCTGTTGTGTCGCCTCTACTTATGTGGGATATTATCTTGTGTTTTGGTTAGAGATGTAGAATTCCGTACATAGTCGTGAGATGTCTTAGATTGTGTCACGGTTGGTGTAAGTTTAAAATCGTCATGTGACATTGCCACTACGAGAGACATAGCTAGTCATCGTGTGGTCAGATTACTTTAGGGGTACGAATGGTGCTTTTAGAAAGTACATCAAATATTTAAGATATTGAAAGTAAATAAAAGTATCTTAGAGCTTTATTGCAAGTCATGAAAGTGTTTAGCATTTGTATGCTTTTAAATTTATAAGCTTTATACACATTCTAATGCATATTTTTTACAATTTATATATTTATGCTTTGCATTTAAATGAGTTTTAATTTTGAGAATGATTATAAAACAGAAATTTATACCTTCAAATGTTTTAGATGAGGTATTTTAGTAAACAAAAGTTTTAGTTAAAAAGTACTATAAGTACTCACTAAGCTTTTAAAGCTCACAGTTTTTCTATTTTTATCTTAAAAACCTTCTCAAGTGTTGGTGTGGGTGACCGGGAAGAGGAGATAGCTCCTCCGAAATTTTAGGTGGGCATGACACGACGAAACTTCTGCATATTTATTATTTGCATATTTTGTAGTATCAAAAAAGTTGTTTGTAAATGTGTTTTTAAGTTGTAACTGAGTGGTAATTATTTTTTACGAAGTTAAAGTTTAGTTTTAAATCATTGTGTAATTTTGTAAATGGATTGCTTTTGAAATTCTTACTTCTCATTTTAATGATATGGAAATGAGTTTGATATGCATGTCTGAGGCCTTTATGGCAAAAGAAGTTCGGGTTGGAACTGAGAAAATAGTTAAAAGTGTTATTTTCTTTTTATAGGTTTTGGGAATGTAAAAAATGTAGTCATTATGCTGCCGGATTTTAGTTTTGAAAAAAATGATTTTAAATTTTAAGTTGAAATGAAATTTTAGTTTTAAAATCGAAACCAACCCAAGGAGTTTAGAAAGTTAAAGTCAAAGTTAGGGTTCGTTCCGCGGGTTTCACTTAGCTCGACGAGTCGAGTTTAGGCAAAACCCTTCCGAATAAGAGTTTAAAGAGATCCGAATTGGGTCCTGTCAATACAACTCATTCAAGCATCAAAATCAACGCAACACAGAAATATACATAATTTGACCCTACACTAGTATACAACCTAAATTTTCATACATTTGATTTTTCTTCTAATAAATCATCTCAATATCATATAAATTCTCGCATAAACTCATCCATAACTCAAAAGACATTCAATTACACCATAATTCTCATGTTTGCCACATACTAGTACATAACACAACAACTCATTCTATTCATTTTCATCAATTCCAATCACATCAATTTCATCTAAAATACTCCAATAATCATTCAAAAATCAAGCATCCAACTAATTGAACTTAGAAAAATTACACCAAATTTTCATTTTGTCCACATACTAATATATACACAACTAATGCATTCTCTTTACTCCAAGCTCAATAATTACACTCAAATGCATCATTTAAACATCAATTAATCAACTAAAGCCTCAAAATCACAATCCATTAAATTTTATAGCATTACGATATAAAACTCTAAACTTACCTTACTAATTTTCCTTGATCACAACACTTTGAGACTCCCTTTGCTTTCTAACCTCAATTTGAAGTTAATCAACTCCTAAACATACTATAAATTTCATCAATAATTTAATTGATCACAAATTCTTAAAAATCCATCAAACTAACCATAAAAATTCACTTACCAACAACTTCTCTTCACTTTTCCATGGCTATTTCTTGATGAAAACAAGGAGAAAAGATTGATGGAGACACCTTGGAACCTCTTGTTCTTCTTCTTCTTCTTCTTCTTTCTTCTTCTTCTTTCTTTTTCTTCTTTCTTTTCCTTCTTCTTTTGGTTTTTGGTTTGTTGGCCGAATGGTCCCTTTTCTTTCCTTCATTTCGTGACTTCTCATATATATATAGCCTTCAAAATTATCAATTTATCCCTTAAAATGTCAAAATATCAATTTGATCCCTTTTCTTTTCACAAAATTATCAAATTACCATCCATTAGAAACTTGACAAATGTCTTCATCCTTATCTCTTTGTCACTTGTCACTTTTTTATGGTTGTTTGCCCCACATGTCTATCATTTCTTATCTTTATCCATTCAAACTTTTCGAAACGCCCGAATTCGGCTTTTCCTATACTTTTTCAAAATCCTTCCAGAATTCTTTGGGGCCTATATTCGGACTACATACATACTCTAGATAGCCTTGGTGACTCTTAAAAGTCATTCTATATCCCTTAATGACTCTCCATAAATTCACTGAATTGCCTTTAGCGATTTCTGAATTGATTTTGTTTCAATCTAAATTTCCTTCGAAAGGGTCGTTTGGGTTTCTAAGGTAGTTCTTGAGTATTTTAATACTCATTTTGATACTTCTCTAAATTTGGAATTTTTCGGAAACGCTTCCAAAATTCCGATCGAGTTTGAAATTATTTCCATTTATCTCTAAATAAATTTCAAAAATATTTCATGATCACCTAATCATCAAATTGACCACGTAATATTCTAATTGGGTGTCTTAACACTCAATCTCCTGCTTCAAAAAATTCAAACAAAGTTTAGATCAACAATATTCACCTTTCCGAATATTGAATATTTATAATAATCTTCGTTTCCTATGCCAGAAAACGAAGGAGCTAAGAAGTTAAAAGTTCCTCTATATGGATATGCACACATGCAGTTTGGACTAGAAGTCTGATTTCCACCGCAGGAAGGGGTTTCACAGTTCTTGGCTGGTGTTGTGTAAGAGGAACTCTTATCAGGAACTGCACAAAACTTTTGTGTAATTCCTGTCTCCCAAAAAATTGGGTTATCAGCAAGTCTGCAGAATTTAATACCAAAATAACGTACTGTTAGCGCGTTTGAATAGATACTATCGCCAGGCATTTAAAACTTCCGAGAAGTTATTAGTTACTCCAGCTTTTTAGCATAGTATTGAAAAGATAAATTCTGGAAAGTTAAAAGAATAAAGCTTTACATTATTGTAACTTCGTTCCTTCCTGATCTGTCTATGAAGTCATGGATACGATTGTGCTGCATATTGATGGATTGAAGCTGGCTGCTATAGCTGTAGCTGATGTCCAAGGTGCCATCAAGGCTGTTACGTTTCAGAATCCTGTTATCATGCGTCAAGAAAATCAGAATGCCGTTACGGACGTTATGTTAGGAGATAGTGCAAAATCATTTAGTATGCTTATTCATGTGGAATTTTGAATAAATGTTGCAATGAATGTGGTGCCATATGAAACTTTAGTTGATACTCACACAGTCTGTAGCTTTGGAAGCCTGAATATTTCAGCCGGCACTTCACCTTCAAGTGCAGTGTGCTCCATCACTCTGAATTAATAAAATGGTTGATTATATTTCATCTTGTTTTATATATTGCTTGTGCACAAGCATAATCATGCAAGTATGAACTGATGCGTGCATGCAAATACACACACAGATACATTGCATATAAAATGACAACAGACATTAAAAGAACTTATGGCCTTAGATGAAATCTAAAGTAGTTATAATCTACTGATGAACTGAATTTTATGTATGCATGTTGAAGGAACAGGGATACATACAATCTTGTTAATGATGGCAAGCTTGAAAATCATGAAG
Organism: Nephelium lappaceum; assembly: GCA_021234005.1. Taxonomy (NCBI): domain Eukaryota; kingdom Viridiplantae; phylum Streptophyta; class Magnoliopsida; order Sapindales; family Sapindaceae; genus Nephelium; species Nephelium lappaceum. The sequence goes on along the minus strand of CM038000.1, from coordinate 16,469,300 downwards.
GAATGGTTGATGCATCAAAACTGTTGTTACTCAGGTCCCTGCAGATCATATATTTAATTGATATCAAAATGATACATAGATGAGTAAATGGATATAAAAGAATAAGAGGAAAAGGAGGAGATTCACATTGTATCCTCATATTATTGAAAACTGAAGATATAAAATAATCTACTTACAAAGTTAAGGAGGTTCATGCTAATGGTCAGGTTAGGCATGGGATCAGTCAGTTTGGTATTAGACAAATAATGGACAAGTGGAAATAATAAATTTTAAGCGATTTATGGCAAGCAATTTTCTTTTATTTAATGACTTTATTAGAATTTTATTTCTTTTCTATTTAAGTGAATTAATTTTAAAATATTTTACTAAGTTTAGGTGCCTATAAATAGCCATTTACTTTTGTTGTGTCTCTTGGGTTGGTGCTACATCACAAAAACCTAAAGATAGGATAATTGAACGCGTGTGATTCTAAATTATTCTTACAAGATAGTGTAGGCTTTGCTTACACAAATGTAAAAGCTTAGGGTGTGTTTGGATACTTTCTTAAAATAATATTTATGAAAAGTATTTTAAAAAACAAAAAACATGTTTTAAAATTAATGTTTTCGAAGATGGTAATGTGTTTGATAGCATTTTTTAAAATTTACTTCGAAAACCAAAAATAATAAAAATTATTTGATACCATTTTGGAAAACAAAAACTAATAAAATACTTTTTCTCTTACCTCACCCCTCTCTCTCTTGCCTCACTGTGCTTTCTCTCTCTCATCTCACCAGTCTCTCACCCCACTTCTTCACATAGTGGCACCTTCAACTCGTATCTATCGGAACAGGCTCTCTATCCTTGCCTTCATAGCCTCCCGCCTATTTCGCACTTTCGGTGATGCGTTGCCGAGATATCTTCTTCATTGTCATCGTCTTCTTCTTTGTCATCTTTTTATTATCGTCAGAGATAATCATGGTAGGATGGCTAGTGATTGGTCTGTGACTCGATTTATTATTATTATTATTATTATTATTTTGTGGTACTAGATCTAGTTCTGATTTGGTTGTTCCAATCTGGTTTAACTAGACCATTTTTGTGGTTGAACCAAATCAGCTTCTGTGATCGAAGTCTTGGGTGTTTGTGTTTTTTTTTTTTTTTTTTTTTAATTTTTGACAATCCATCATTTTTGAAAATGATGGAAAACGGAAAAAAGTCGTTTCCACTTCCATGTTATAATTTTTGAAAATATATTTTTCATTTCCAAAAATATATTTTTGAAAACAATTGCTAAAAATGTTTGTAAGCAATTTTTTTTTCTAATGAAAAATAGTTTTAAAAAACCATTCCAAACAGCCACTTATTATTTATGTCTCTTTTGTGACTTTGTCATCCTACTAATTACATATACAAATAACATAGCGTGTAAATTATTAATATCATATTAGTTATCATATCATCTCTTATTTTGTAAAATGTTGACATAATTGGAAATATGGTACTTTAAAGAGGAAGAAATCGAACTTTTATTTCAAGTTGTATGACTATTTTAAAATAATAATAATAATAATAAACAACTTAATGAGTCTAATTCAGATATATGAAGTGTTAAGTAGAAAAATCAAAAGACCTCTTACTGAACTTACACATGTATCAGTTCCATCTTTGAGCTGAAAAGTTTTTCTGGCATGTGGCCTGATAATTGGTTCATTCCGAGATGACTGTAGATGATGGATATTGTTTTAGATTAGCATACAGAAAATAATGCCATGGTTAAACAGAGCTCAAAAGAACAAAGATTTGACACACAAGTGTTGTGTATGAACTAGCTTATCAAGACCAGGGGAAACTCCACCAGAGACTGGGATTGACCCCTCAATTTGGTTGTCAGTAAGATCCAGCCATATAAGTTTAGACAGATTACCAATTGAAGGTGGAATCTGTCCACTGAATCTATTAGAATTCAAAGATCTGGATGCACAAGCACTCAAAAATGTTAGCCTGCTGGCACAAACATAGAACTGCACCCACATAAGAAGTCAAAGAACATAAATGAATGAAGCTACCAAAACTTATTTAATGTTACTTTGTATATTAATAGTTTTTTTAATTGCAATATGGAGGATTATAGAATCAAAATACTTACAGGAAGACCAGCTGCTGTAGAGAACCAACTGAGTCAGGAATTGGCCCAGAGAAACTGCAACCAACAAGGATCCTGATATGCAAATACACATGACACAAAATTTTGTTAGGAACTAATAATAATCACAGAAGTTTGTAGTCAGCTAGTACTTGAACAAGAGTGTATCTCCTTACAAGTTTGTTAAATTCTTTAAATTCCCGATCGTTGGTGGAATAAATCCTCCAAGATCCTTGTTGAAGGATAAATCCTTACATGATGAGTTCATAATCAAAATCTGAGAATTCTAGCTATAAGAGCTTCCGCCAGGTAGAACTGTCAAAGTAGTTGCTGATTTAAACCAACTGATTAGATTTTGAATATGTAACAAATAGTCTCCTTATATGGTTTGTTTATCTGACACAAATTTTATAGCATATAAGCCTACAACGATAATGTTTCCATCTCGAATATATCTCATATATTGAGCAATGAATCACATGACATATATGAGGAATGCGTGCAGATTGAGATGGAATCTAAAACACCAAAAGATAAAAGAGTGTCGAAATATTAAAGATAGATTATAGTTGAATGCTGGTTCAACCACATTAGTTGCAAGATGAGCACGAAATGTGAAGCTGTGTAAGTGCAGATAGAAGACTTACAGAGTCTGCAATTCTGATAAGGCTGTAATGTTTTCAAACAGCTCACCAATCAATCCCATACTCGATAACGTTCTGAAACCAAGAATATATAAGTTGAAAAGCCAAAAAGAGCAACCTTCAAGTATAATAAATATGTTAAAAGAAAGCAAAAAATAAATAAATAAATAAAATGGGCAAATTACCCACAACGTACCTGCAAATTTGATATTCACAAGCGCGTACAACTTTTTGATTTTTTTACAACGTCCTTCCCTGACTAACGGATTGACTGGATTTGACCGTAAAATAATCCCTTTGACCGTTTAAAAGGTGTTAAAAGATGAAATTACTCTTGAGAACTATCAGATTGTCATGGATTGATTTCGTAGTCAAATAAAATTACCAATATACCCTTGAAATCATCTTCAACCAAAATCATATTTAATCCTAGAAAACCTCTACTGGAAATCAACTTCAATATCTCCTCTCTCTCATCTTCAACTAAAATCATCATCAATCCAGTAAAATCATTAACATCAATCACCAACTCAAATTTATCATCATCAATCAATCAACAAAAATCAGTGTTCAATCACAAAAAATTCCCTAAAACAACCAATAACCAACCCCAAAACAATCCAAAACAAGTCAACTGATTCAAATCCAGAACCTTTGAACCCAACTCAGAACCTTCGAACTAGTTCGAAAATGATTCAAACCCAACCAAAACCCAATTCTGGGTTCAAAGGGTTCGAATCCTATTCGAACCCAGTTCTGGGTTCGAATCCTTTGAACCTAAAACTGGGTTTGAAGGATTCGAACTCAACCCAGCTATAACTAGGTTTGAATCCTTCGAACCCAGAATGAACCATTCTTGGGTTCGAAGGATTCGAACCCAGTTCTGATTGGGTTCGAATCCTTTGAACCCAGACTGGGTTCGAAGGCCTTGAAGGCCTTGAACCCAAGCTGGGTTCGATTAAAAGAAGAAGAAGAAGAGATAAGAGAGAGACAGTGACCGGTTAGCAAAGGAAGAAAATGAAGAAGAAGAGAGAGATGAGAGAGACGATGTACAGCAACCACAGTGATAAAGAAGATGAAAAATAGAGAGAGAAAGGAAAGAGATAGATGTGAATCTTTGTTTTTGTGTTTTTATTTTAAATCATTTTTTAAATTTATTTTTTTTCTCAAATTAATCTCCATAGATGGATGGTTGAGATCTAATTAAAAAATGTTTTAATTAAATTTTTTATTTTTTTTTATTTTTAATTTTTTCTAAATTAATCTCTATCGTCCATTTCCAAATGGACGGTAGAGATCTGATTAAATTTATTTTTAATTTATTTAAAGTTTATAAAATTTATTTTAAAAGAAAATTAAAAAAAATAAATTCGATAAGGAGTAATTTCGTCTTTTAATATTTGTTACACAGTTAATCATATTCAGTGACGATCAAACCAGTCAATCCGTTAGTCAGGGGAAGACATTGCAAAAAAATTAAAAAGTTATATACGCCTGTAAAAATTAAATTTACAGATAGGCTGTGGGTAATTTACCCTAAATAAAATTAAGAACTTGCAAAGAGATGACGCGTGATCCTGTGTAGTCAATTCCATCCCATCGGTGACCACATGGATCTGATTCCACCCAATTAGACGGTAAGCCATCCCAATTTTGTTTGAGAGAATTTAAGACAACAGCTGCATAACAATTCATAAAAAATTTAAAATTTAAAATTTAAAATTAAAACTCAAGTCAGTCACCACAAATAAATTAACCACCATAAATGTGCATAAATCCAAAATAGAATGAGAATCTATGGAAACTATGGAGACTACGACTATTTTTAGCCCCTCAACCACGAATATTGCTAATGGAAATCAATTTCCAGAACATGACCACCCAAGTGTTACTTCACTCACCAAATTACAACCTTGAATATTGATCAGGAAAGCAATTTCTAGAACACCACCTCCCTAAGTGTTACCTCTCTTACCAAATCACAAACAAAAAATATCTTCCAAGTGATGAATCTCTTTGAGGTTTGACCAAGTATTTCATAATTCTGTGTTGCAAATAAGTGCAACTTACAGCATTTAGAATCGAAACCATTAGACTATTAACAGAAATTGCTTTTTCTCGCACAAGACTGAATTAACTCTAATATAAAGTTTATAGATTAAAAAGTATACGCTTATAAACATACACAGACACAATTAACACACAAGAGATGACATCATAAATATACATTAAAACTCTTTGAAGTACAAGTTAACAGGTATTTAATCATACACATACCTAAGAAAGGAAATAGAGATAATAATAACTAAACTTACCATCTTGATCATTAGTCACCGCTGCTATGATCAAAAACTGGAAGCAAAAGGAGAGAAGAAAGACTTGAACTCTTAGACTCATCTCTCAAGAAACAGATATGCTTCTCTGTACGTGGTTATTTTTTAAGTATCAAATCTTGCATAGAAGTGAAAGCCCATTTGATATCATCATCAACCAACACATACAAAGCATCTAACTCGTTCAATACTACAACAATTAATTAGTCAGGCCTCACTCAAGCCAGCTAGTCTTCAATCAAGTCCTCAGTCATCAACAACTCAGCCAAGACAACAGCTTCATTACTTTTCCAGTAATTGAGGAGGGATTGTGCATGAACTCAAGGAAAATCTTCTCTAGTTTAAGCTAATATATTTATTTCCACATTAGCTCAATAGCATCTATCCATATTCATCAGTGCTGTAACAAGCACACTTCTATTAACTACTGTCGCCTCTCTCTATAACAACAACTAGACATTACTCTCATCTCAGGAATGTACAGTTAAATATGTTGGAAAATGCATAGCCCATATTTCTTTTACGCCTATTTGTCTGTGATATATACACTATACTACCAAATATATGGATATATCCCGGATATTTTAGAACATGTTTGTTTTCCCTTAATTTCGATATCAATGCCGCTAACGTTGTGGAAATATTGCGGATATCATTGATATCGACTTTTGTGGTCATAGATAACTTTAAGTTACTGCAAGAAAACAAAAAGTCATTGTTGCTTCATTATATTTGATCATATCCTTATTGAAGAAACATTAACTCTCAAAAATTGGAATGGCAACCTATTGGAGGCTCCCTCTCTCCACTTAAATTCCATTATAGCCAAGTTTATCTACCCACTTGCATAATAATCATTTATTGCTTGATAGTAAGAAGAATGACTTAGGTGACCAAATGTGGACCTCCCCACATTCCATTCGAAATTAAATGTTGCCTTTGAATTTGACTAGTAAAATTCTCATTTCAGATCAAAGAACTTTAGTCTTCTAATTTGATAAGCATTAACACTTTCTTTCTATTCCATAATGATTTATCATAGGGATGATAACCCTGCAATCCAAGTTCATTCTACCAGACCCCCTGTTTTGTTCTTGCATGCATTAAGGTACTAGCAGGCTTGTATTAGACTCATATAAATAAAACATACCATCGCCAGCGCACATACAGAGGCAAAAACATGAGCATATACATTGTTAGTTATATATATCAGGCAAAAGGATGATGGGAAGTTTGTCAAGTTGTCACTGCAGAATATTTTGTTACTAGGTCACCCAATACAATAAATGTCAATTTGGTCCTTTTAGCGTTCGTAAAAAGCACCCCAGAAGAGACGAGTCTTTTGCTTGGAATATCAAGATCACTAGAATATATTTTGTTACGAGCTGACAGAATATAATACAAATCAAGTAAATTTGGCCCTTTTAGCATTGGAAAAAGGCACCCCAAAAGAGACGAGTCTTTAGCTTGAAATATCAAGATATGAGATGAGGTGGGATGTCCCACTGTGTCGTCAATTACATCCAAAGTTACTATATATTCCATCGACGTAAAAAAATCAATAATACAAGAAGAAAAGTAAGAATTCTTATAAGAATGTGTTGTGCTACTCAGTGAATTCTGCAGTGTCTCTGCGAGCAAATGATACATGTTCTAATAGAAGTATATGGACTCACTCATAAACAGTTTTTCTTACATATAATTACAAGCTAAGGACTTATTTAAATTGCAGTTCTAGTACTTTAACATATTTAACAAACAACTGTAAAGATCCAAAAGAACTAGCATCCTCTACCCAATAACATTACAAGTGAAGACATTCAAGACGAAAAGTGATACTCACTTAGGTTCTATCTTTGAAGGTGGAAAAGGACCACTATAATCAAAGGCCTCAGTGTCATTACTTGCCGATGTGGAAGTTGAATCTGCATTCGGATTTAAGCCAGCAAGTTTCAAAATATGCTCAATCTCCTTCACTACTTCACTCATTGTAGGCCTGTCAGCTCCTGATTCTTCCACACATCTCATTGCTAGATCAACAAACTTCTCAAAACCTGTTAGCGTTGTACCTAAATCGATGGTTGGATCAAGAATTTCGCAGAGGTTGTATAGATCCTTTTGCTTATCCATTGCCATCTTTACTTCTCTTACAACATACTTACCTCGCTCTATTGGCTTTCTTGCGGTCAGTAGCTCTAGCATGACCACCCCAAAACTATAAACATCGCTCTTTTCAGTTAACTGTTGGGTCATAAAATATTCAGGATCCAAGTAACCCTACGCCCATAAAAAAACCAATATCAGGGCATGCAACATTGGTATAAGATCTTCTGCCAACTTAATTTCACATGGTGCATATAAATAACTTAAATGAGTGTTGCATTTCTTTTCCCAATGATTTCTGATCATGGTCATTGTTAGATTTTTTTTAAAGTCTACCTTTTAACTACAAGGCAAAAAGCTAAAAATTGAGTCATATGTATATTTGGCACTACTTACCATTGTTCCCTTCACTTGAGTGCTGATATGATCCTCTTCACTGTCACCCATTGGTTTAGAAATACCAAAATCAGCAACTTTTGCATTTAACCGTTCGTCCAACAATATATTTGTTGCTTTTATATCTCTGTGTATTATAGGAGGATTGGCAAGCTCATGCAGATAGGCTAGGCCTCTAGATGCACCAAGGGCTAATTTAAGTCTTCTTATCCAATCAAGTCTGATTCCACTTTTCCCTGCATACAGTATGCCATTTTTTCAGAGAGGATGAACAATATCATGAGTGAAGAATTTGCATTTTCCCAATAATTTGTTTGTTCAATTAATAGGGAAGCATATTTGTGTAAAACATGAATACATCATGAAGCTTATTACTAAGCCAAGTATATTCAATTTTATTTTTGAAATGTTAGCATAGTGATATGTACTACATTCTGCATAATAGTTGCAAGATGAGCACCAAATGTGAAGAAGTGCAAGTGCATATTGAAGACTTACAGAGTCTGCAATTCTGATAAGCCGGTGATGTCGCTAGACAGTGAACCAGACAATCCCATCTTGATAATGTTCTGAAATAGAGAATTGGATAGATTGAATAGCTGGAAAAAGCAATCTTCTAGTAACATAAATATGTTAAAAGAATAAAAACCCAATACAAAAAAAGATCCCAAGAATTTACATAGAGGTCACGCGTGATTTGGAGCACTCAATTCCATCCCATTGGTCACCACATGGATCTGAACCCTGCCAATTAGGTGGGAAGCCCTCCCAAATATCTTTGAGAGATTTTAAGACAGCAGCTGCATCAAAATTCTTCAAAGATTACCAATTTGTGCTTGAGTCAGTCACAACAAACTAAATTATCCACAACAACACCACCCAAGTGTTACTTCACTAACCAAACAACAGAAACAGAAAATATCTCCTAAGAGTTGAATCACTCTACAGATTTGACCAAGTATCTCGTGTTTTCAAATAACTAGCACTAACAGCATGTACAATCAAGACCATTATACAACTAACTGAAACTGTCTCTTCGTTGCAAATGACTGAATTACCTACGATATGCAATCCATAGATTAAAAAGTTTACACCTATAAACACACACAAGAGAACACACACAGGCAGAGAACGTTCATTAGCATTCAATTAAGGAAAAGATCCTTTAGCAGCCTTTCAATATTCAATCTTGCCTGGAACCAAAGAAAGCTAAATAGCATACAAATTTAAAACCTCTTTGAAGTACGTATGTAAATGTAATTATCAATCCACCATAGGACATAGGGATACTAACTAAACTTTAAACTGAAACTTACCATCTTCTGTGTTTGTCACAGCTGCTATGATAAAAAACTGGAAGCAAATAGACAGAACAAAGACTTGAATTGTCGGACTCATCTCTCTCGACAAACAAGTATGCTTCAGATTGCAAGAGACTTCACAAAATTTTTTGGCTCCTTTAAGTATCGAATTTTGCATAAAACTGAAACCCCATTTGATATCATCACTAACCAAGACGTGCAAAGCATCTAACAATTACTACTAGTTCCATAATCACAATAACTAGACATCTCTCTCATCCCAGAAATATTCAATAGAATCTGTGCATGTTGGTATTGCAAAGTCAATAGCAGTTTTTCTCCGAGGAGAAAAAAAAAAAAAACTATTGACAAAATATATATTGTAGTTGTCTTAATAGACCATGCCCAAAAAAGTTAATTATTTTCACATGGAACCCGCCAAGCTTATAGTACATTGGATATCATCCAAAGAAGAAATCAAAATGCATCAAATAAATATCTTCAGGACAGCAATGACAGCTTTTGATTGGTGAGCTGCTTCAATATCACGGTTGCTATTTCGAGCCGTTGATAATATTAATTTGATGAAAGATAGCAAGTGATATGTTCCTTGTAGGCCTTTATCATATTTGATCTAGTCTTTATCAATGAAAAGATCAACTCTTAAAGTCAATATAAACAGTTTTTCTTTAGACAATTTTCAATGAAACTAAAGCGCGTGAAAGACAAACCTCTACCTACTCGTATTATTTTAAACTCAATAGCCTTTGAATCTTTCAACATTTTATATTCAAATTTGTTCCATCATTTTCTTTCTCCTTATTTGAAGAAAACTTTATTAGTACATGTTGCAGAATATTATATCATTTATTGAACTTTTTATTATTAACTTCAACTTTTAGATTTGTTAGTTATTAATATGGTAGTAAAGCTTGAATTGCACCGTAAGTCCTGGTTGAATTTTGCTCATATGACTATATTTGGATTTGTAATATGTTTATATTTGGGTTTGGTCCATGTGAGAAGCCAATTAATCTGCATGATAGGGCATGCTCTCGTAATAAATTACATAGAAGACAAGACGTTTATGCAAACAAAAGTATGTGATGTTCTAATCTATTGTACGACCAAAAAGTGTGAAAATGTTAATCAACAAAGTCTAACTGCGAAGATATTGGAGGGTCTCTCTCCCCACTTGCATTACTTTTTCACCAAATTCGTGCAACGACTTGCACAAACAATCATTTATTGCATTAAAGTATAAAGTATGGCTTGGTGGCCAAATGTGGTCCCTCCTCACATGTCTTTGAATTGGACTAATTTAAATTCTGATTACAAAGCAAAAGGACAATTTAGTCTTCATAATTTGAGGGCAATTACCAGCTACTCTCTACTCCAAAATGATTTAGCCATCCTATGGCTAATGACAGTGCAAACCGAGTACATTCAACTGGATATGTGCATTAATGAATTAGCAGGCTTTTGTCCAACTCTTCTGCAAATTCTGCCCCCATAATGGCATGCAATCAAAGACTCTGCAAAGTCCAATTTAATATGAGAGACTTAAATGAAGAAAATAGCCAGCGCAACATAAAAAAAATATTAATTAAATAGGATTAATTGATGAAGTGAAGAGGATGATTGATAGTGCATAAACACTGCTGTAATTCTATTGAAAATATAATAAAAATTTTTAAGCTGTACAAAGTGAACATAGATATATTGTCAAATCATTATAATTCTGTATGTTTTTTCTTTTCTTTCTTGCTTTGTTAGTGCGTTTATATTGCAAAACAACGGCAAAAAGACATGCAACATGTTGTTAGTTAAAGGGCAAATTGCACAACGCTCCCCTCCCCCCCACCGAGATTTGATGAAATTACATAAAAATGATGGTATTTGAATAACACTCGCAGTGACCTCCCCTAAGCTTTCAAAAACTTAGTACAAACTTCCCCTACTATTAGTCAACCATAGTTAAATTCTCACGGTCAATGATCAAAGATACAAAAAGACTAAAATACCCCTTACATTAAATTTAGAATCAATATTTTATTTTTTGTAAATTTAAAATTAATATTATATATATTTTTAATTTAATTAAAAAATTAAAAAATAATATATATATAATAAAAACCTTCATGGGAGGCCAAATCTTGGTCTCCCATTGAGACTTGGTCTCTACTCCATTGCGGGAGACCCTTCGACGATGGAGTCATCTCCATTGCTAAAGACCTCTATCGAGACGGTCTCCATCACTAGAAGTCCAACGATGCTCCTTTGCTGGACTTCCAACGATGGAGACGACTCATTCATTGGAGATCTCTAGCGATGGACATCGTATCCATTGTTGGAGACGCATTGGTCTCCAGCATAGAGACCAGCTCTTCATTGCCAGAGGCTAGATCTCTGGCGATAGAGACAAGAGGGTGACCAATTTTTTTTTTTAATTTCGTGAGCTCTATTTTTTTTTTTTAATTTGATTGATATTTGGTTTGATGATGATGATTGATTTGGATGATATTGGTTTGACGAAAACGATGAAGATGATAATTTTGATGATGGAGAGGTAGGAGATTTTTTTTCCTTTCTAGGGGTTTAAATATTATATTATTATTTTATTAATTAAAAAATATATTTTTTAATTTTTTAATTAAATTAAAATATATTTATTAAATTAAAATATTTATATTGTATGTATTGACTATTTTACCCTTGATAATTTTGATTTAACAGAGATTGATTAACGGTTGACTAACAGTAGAGGAGGTTTGTAATGAGTTTTTGAAATCTCAAAGGAGGTCAGTGCGAGTTGCTCAAATATTATCATTTTTGTGCAATTTCGACAAACCTTAGGGGAGGTTGTGTAATTTGCCCTTAGTTAAATTAATCAGGCAAATCTAGGCATGGTTTTATAAATCCACATATTAATGTAATGTGCATATTTGTTATCTATGCATGCCTTATCAATATTTATATCCCTGTGCCATTCAGGCCCTCTTTTGCACGCTGCTGTCAGTAAATTAAATATTGCCTTCCACAAAGTCAAGTAGGTGAAAAAAGAAATGGTGGTGCTAATTTTGTCAGGTTGTCAGTACAATAAACTTGACTGTTGCTGCCCAACACGATATAATACAAGTCAACTTGGCGCTTTTAGCTCTGGAAAAAGTTAACTCAAAAGAGACAAGTCTTTTGCTGCATATACCGCATATTATACGAAATGAGAGGGCCCCACATCGTCTACTATATGTTACTTCCAAAACTGACTCTTGAACAAAGTAAACAAAAAGAAGAAGAAAATAAGGGAAACTGGCTTTTCTTGTTTATTTGTTCAGGATGTGATCAGAAAAATAGTGTGACATAATTTGGCAGTTATTTTAACTTGTAGCAACGATGGCAACCTATGGTATGTTGAACTTTCTATATAATATGTAAACCTGGCTAGTCATGGGCTGCTGTGTTGGACAATTAAACATCTAGTGGGCTTGTTCTCTGCGCCCTCAATTTTGTACCGTTCAATAGCGTAAAACATCATCGATTCAACATTTCACTATATTTGCTAATAAATTCCCTTGATGTGGTCCCTCCTCACGTGCCTAAACATTTCAAACAGGCATCTGAATTCCACGTTAAATTCCCATTACAAGTTTGTTCTACAATGAATAATGATCCACTTCAACTCCTTTATCATCGCCTTAACAAGCTTGTGCTAGCTGTTCTCCTGGTTTGTTATCATGTCCTATAATGCCAAACTGTACGTTCCTAAAGAGTCCTATCACTTATGTAATTGATCAAGCGAACTAATTATACAAACTAGAAAACTGGTCAAGCAATCTTTATCTAAATAGAAATAAAGTGTTGATGTCTACACTTAAAAAATGACTAACATTATATATATGTTAATGTAATGTGCATGGTAAAACTTGCTTTCCAATCGGAGTCAAATTAGTTGAAAGAAATGATGGGGTTAATGTTGTTAAGCCTTGTGGGTGACAAAATTAACTCAGCAAGTGCCCTTTTAACTAGCAGGGCTTTTCCTTTCTGACGGTTGAAGTAAGATCTTAACTTTTCAATATCACTTACTAATCAATTATGCAAACTTGATAATCAATCTAACGATCTATATCTATATGGAAATAAAATGCCGACTTCCATACTTGAAAAGCACTAACTATACGTTTTGGTGGAGCCAAATAAGTGAAAAGAATTTGTGGCATTGATGTTAGATAAACTTTGTAAGTGTAACAATAAAGTCAACAAGAAGAGTCTTTTCCCCACAATTACTTGCATTTGTGAAAATGCAAGATTTACAAGGAATTGTAAAGATTGATTGATAGATTTTTGTTCAAGAAATTTTTGAAGAAAAGAAGCTCCATTGAAGAATATTTTCTCTATTTTCTTGATCACACATTTTACTTGACTGATGATCAATTATATACTAAACATATCCTGCACCGACAGAAAGCTGCCACGTTGTTAGTTTTCTAACTAACTTGGTTCTCAAGTAAATGATCCTGTCAACTGAGCTAAACCAGCTTGATGAGCTGATGTTGAACGAGCTAAGCTTTCTCTTTGATTCAGCACATGATAAGTTTTGGCTTGAGTAACTAAATCATCTTGATTGCTGGCTTGTGCTTGCACAGTAGCCTGAGCAACTTGAGCTGATGCTAAATCAGCTTGTACACTCACAGCATTAATGACTCTTCAAACGTTACCAAATCAGTGAGATTGTGTACAAAACCATTACAACTGTTTTTTTTTTGTGATTTGGAAGATGAATTAAGTGGTTTCCATCAGGGATTGTGGAATTGACCAAGGGAAGAAATTCTGACCTAGCACAAGGCTGCATGTTTCTGTTTGTCTTCAAATTTTCAAGGACGAACAACCTCTTTCTATGGTTAGATGAACAATCTCTGTCTACGATACTTTTACAAAGTTGAAGATTAAATGCAAAGAGACATTCATAGACACTCTATTTTGATTCAACTAACATGGAAAATTTAATGAAACTTTTTTGTTTAGGTCTCCAAGTGCAAATGAAGTCAGTACTCAACAATCATATGCTTTTCTATACATTGTTTTGTGTATATTTTCACAATCTATGAACTGAATTTAGTTGCTGTTCTTATCCTTCAACATAGGAACAAACAAATAAAGATTCACTATACATGTCATCCTAAAGTATATTTCAAACATAGACCAAGTTCAACATTCGCAACATTAACTGATGTTCAATGGTTATCTATTTTGGAAGATACAAAAGAACCACTATAATCAAAGGCATCATTGCCATATGGATGGTGGAAATTTCCCTTACTTGCCTCCTCATAAGTTGCTGAAGTGGTTGCTGATTCCGAATTTGGATTCACACCAGCAAGATCCAAAATGTTCTCAATTTTCTTCACCACTTCACTCATTGTAGGCCTGTCAACTCCTGTTTCTTCTACACATTTCATTGCAAGATCCACAAACAGTTCCAAACCTTTCAGAGTTGTACCCGAACCGATATTTGGATCAAGAAGTTCAGAAAGGTTGTATAGATCTTTCTTCTTGTTGATTGCCATCCTCATCTCTCTCACAATATATTTTCCTCGTTCTATTGGTGATCTTCCAGTTATCAGCTCCAACATCACCACTCCAAAGCTATAAACGTCACTCTTTTCAGTCAATTGTTGCGTCATGTAATATTCAGGATCCAAATAACCCTACATGCAGAACAATCCATCCTTAGGAAATATAGTACTGGTATAATATATTTTTGCACAATTCATGTTACATGAACGATAGTGCATGTTTTGCCAATCTCAATATCCATTTTAGTCATACTATGTATTGTTTTTGATTAAACAAAACCAAATTATACATATCATGATATTAACAACTATGAGAAAATTTAACTTTTTAGATACTTGGTTGTAGAGATAAACTCAAAGTTAAGTATATTAATATTATGACTTTTCAGTCCCTATTAGTTATTGTAAAAAGTTAGTGTTATTAGTGCTAGAGAGCAAGTGTATGCATGGATTTACTCACCAATGTTCCCTTAACTTGAGTAGATACATGACTTTTTTTACTGTCAATCACAAGTTTAGATAGACCAAAATCA
Organism: Nephelium lappaceum; assembly: GCA_021234005.1. NCBI lineage: Eukaryota > Viridiplantae > Streptophyta > Magnoliopsida > Sapindales > Sapindaceae > Nephelium > Nephelium lappaceum. The sequence continues at coordinate 16,454,292 of CM038000.1, read as the reverse complement.
GCAACTCTTGCATTTAAATGTTCATCCAGTAGTATGTTGGTTGATTTCACATCCCTATGTATGATAGGAGGGTCAGCAAGGTCATGCAGATAAGTTAGGCCTCTAGCTGAACCAAGGGCTATTTTAAGTCTCCTTATCCAATCCAGTCTGATTCCAGATTTCCCTGCATTTATATTATGTAAGTTTGATAGAATCCTTGTGATTGAACAAAGAATAACATCAAAATTGGATAAACTGCACCTTTGCAATTATAAGAATTTTTTCAATTAAAAGAGCGGCTTTTCTAAATTCAAAAAAAAAAAAAAAGAGCAGTTTTTGTGCATTATTATATGGTCACATAATTCGTGGAAGCCAATGTAAATAATCGCTTATTGAAATTGTTGTGTTGATATATATATATATATATATATAAAGTATGCAATTGAAGAATTAAAAGAAACTGGAATATGTTTGGCAGAGGAACTGAGGAAAAAGAAGACACCTGATAGAGTATCCTTCAGAGAACCATTTGGAACATAGTCATATATCAGCATTTGTTCAGCTTGCTGGAAACAAAATCCTAACAGCCTGACAACATTCTTATGATGGACTCTTGATAGAAGCTCAATCTCAGTTTTGAATTCTAGTCCACCTTGCATAGATCCTTGTTGAGCTCGTTTGATAGCTATTAGTTCTCCGGTGGGAAGAGTTCCTCTATACACCTGCAAGCATGTTAACAAATAAAAATTTTAACTTCTAAATTTTTTAGTGGATATCAAATTTCATGAATTATTGATGTTGTGTTAACTTTTGAAAATTTCTGAGTGCATGTCAACAAGACAGTTTAAACAACAGACTTATCAATGAAAGCTTGGATAAACGGGAGGAGAGCAACTTTGATCAAAAGAGAACATGATCATGTTCTTTTGATAGTGAATAAGACTTATTAATATATATATATATATATGATTAACTCAATTGTTATCTGAAATTTATCATAAATGATATGCTAAAATTCCAATTAATAGAAACAAGAAATTAATTTGATGAGGGGTTACGACACATAGTTAAGGCAGAAGCCGGTATCTAAGCATTTGCATGTGCAATGCTTCAAAATAATGCGTCACACAATGGAGTTGGGAATAGAAAGTAGCCTAAAATATGCCAATAGCCAAAAACAAATGAGAAAAAAGAAAATTATGATATGCGAAAATAGTTAGTCCGATGGATTTGTTTTTGTATCTGCTAACAAGCCCATGAAACAATGAGGAATAACACCCGTAGAGACAGAATCAAACCTTTCCATAACCCCCAGATCCAATTTCATTAGCATCTGAAAATTTGTTTGTGTATGTACTGAGCTGTAAAAATGTGAAGCTTCTTGGTCCTTTCAGTTGAGGAACGCTACCACTGTTTTTGTTTGGATCCCAGCTTGCTGCATTTTAAGAACATAAAATCAATAATCTGAAAACTGGAACACATTAATTGAAGGTTGCATCATTAGCATACCAAAAGGATCCTGCTGATCCTTAGCTTTTTCCGCTCTTTTCTTTTGACGATAAGCATAAACCCCTGCAAGGAGTAATAGGACCAAAAGTACAGAACCACCAACTACTGCTCCAATGATTGTTGACTTGTTTGAACTTGTAGATGCTCCTAAAACATGCCATAAACAAAGTGATGCATCAGTATCAAATAAAGCAACATGCAACAACTAATATTGTTCGGTGTGAATGGAGAATTACCTTCAAAGTCAGGATACGGATTACCATAAAAAAAGTAAGGCTGAAAATCAGGTGGAGGCTTGAAAGTCTGGCTGCTAAAAAGCCACCCGAGCAGATAGATTCCTGTCCAATTGAAACGATCTACTCCAGACGGAAATACTGCTAGGTCCAACAGAAGGTATTCAATTGAATTCTTGCGAGGATTGCTGAGAGAAACGGAGTCCACAGGAAGTTGATTAGACTCAAAAGCTTGTGTTAAAGACTGTTCGAGAGTTGCATAGTAAGTTGTGTTATCCAAGTCTGAAAAGCCAGGAGCTCTGAAGTATAGAATTCCTGTATATGGGTATGCACACTTGCAGGTGGGGCTAGAAATCCGGCCTGAACTGCAGGGACCGCGTTGACAGTTCTTTGGGGGTGTTACATAAGAGGGACTTGAGCGGGGTCTCATGCAGTAATTGTTTCGTCCTCCAGACACCTCACAAATAGGGTTGTCAGCCAGTCTACAGCAATCAATGGAAAATAACCTCAGTGAGTCAAAACACATTGTTTGTCTAGTACATTTGAATTGAGTCCAACTCCAGGAACTTTTAACTTTGAAGGAGTAACTGGTCACTAGTTTTTACCAAAATATGGGATAAAATAGAAGAATGAGAGAAATATGCTTTACATTATGTCAATGCCATCAGCCCCTGCACTTCCCGGGAAAGCAGAAATGGAATTGTTTTGCAAATCAATGAGTTGCAGCTGGTTGCTATTACTGGTGCTGATGTTTAAGGTGCCGCTAAGATTGTTGTTTTTTAAAACCCTGTCATCATGTGTCAATAAAATCAAGATGTAACAAGTATTCCTATCACATTAGATTGAAACAAATAGGCTTTGTCACTTGATATTTTCGAACTTTGAGTATCATTATATGGTATACTAACTGGGATGATGCTGATACTTACACGGTTTCTAGGTAGGGAAGGCTGAACAGGCCAGAAGGAACTTCACCTTGAAGTTGAGTATTCTCCATAGCTCTGCCAAAACAGTAACTGATTATGCTTCAAGTTTCACAAAGAATTGCATCTATCAGTGCTCAAAAGACACTGCCTTAGGAGTTATAACTAAACATAAAATATGAGAACTATTCGGGGAATAGATGCATTGGATCCAACTAGTTCGGATAATGTAATCTTGACTCAAATAATTTGTGTATGTGTTTTACATTGTTGAAGAGCAGGAAATGTGCAGGAACTGGAACATACATTGTTGTTAAAGACTGTAAGCTTGAGAACCATGAAGGAGCCGCTGATGCATTGAAACTGTTATTGCTCAAGTCCCTGCAAAAGATGATTTGGTTGTAGACTGAAATTTGATATCAAGAAAATGCTATGTAGATACAATGACTCTGATGATGCCAACGGATATAGTCATATGAATTAAGTAAACCTGTTCTACTTACAAGCGGATGAGGAAGTTCATGGAGGCAAGGCTGGGGATGGAACCATTCAGTTTATTGTTGGACAAAAACCTGAAAAGAGGACCACCAAACACGCACAATTGTAGAATTATTTGCTAATGATAATCATCACTTTTTGTTAAACGGCATAAAAGCTCATTTGCCATGTCTCAATTTTCAGCTTACAGCTCTTGGACCCTTGTAAGATCGCTGAGGGTTTGAGGAATAGCACCAGTTAATGAGTTCCTATCAAAGCGTCTGTGATCAAGAGAAGAGATTTTTCAGGGAATAAAAAACGTGCCTGCCAGTAAGATGTTACTTTCAAAATTCAGATGAACATGATGTGTTGGTACTTACATGACCTCCAAATTTTTTGCCAGTCCAATGCTTGGAGGAAGTGTGCCAGTGAGTGTGTTGTTTTCAAAGAGCCTGACATAGAGAGGAGAAGAAATATAAATTGACAACGTCCCTAAATTAATTCACAAGTCAACTATTTGATTGCGCAATTTTCTGCATTAAGCAACATATATGGCAGAGCCATCAAATAACTACAAGATTTAGTTCACTTGAAGGTTTATGAAACTTACACATGTATCAGCTTCATCTCTGAGCTGAAAAGCTTTTCTGGGATTTCACCTGAGAGTTGATTGTTTCCCAAATGACTGTAGAGGATGGGTAGTCTTAGATTACTATTGAAGTCTAGGATACAATACCACAGTAAGAGAAATAACTAAAAGCCTCAAATAAATTTAACATACAAGTGATTGGCATTAAGTAGCATATCAAGGCCAGGTGAAGTGTCATCAGAAACCGGGATCTGCCCTTGTAGCTGGTTTTCAGCTAGATCCAGCCAAAAGAGATTAGATAGATTTCCAATGGAAGGCGGAATCGTTCCACTGAATCTATTCATATTTAAGGATCTGAAAGCAGTATCAACAAGTATTTAGAGCCATATTAGTTGGTATCATTGATAAAAGAAGTAAACTCATTCAAAAGTACAGAGCCACCAAGTATGACGCAATTTATAAGCTGTGAACCTACGATAGGATACTTCCAATGCACACCCTTTGTGCCGAAAATTCCCTATATCTTTTGTTGTTTACTAGTTTGTAAACTAAGTAGTGTATGTTTGTCCCTAAGGGATATGAGTTAGCTACCTTATTATTTGCCATTGCTATAGTTTAAGCAGAATATTACAAAATCAATATCCTTACAGAGAGACCAGCTGCTGTAGAGATCCAATTGAAGGAGGAATTGGCCCAATTAAACCGCAACCCACCAGGAGTCTGCGATACAAAATAAACAGCACATATACTTTATGAGGATTCTAATTACCACAAGAACTTTGCTGTTAGCCATTGCTTTCACAATAATATATCTACTTACAAGTTGGCCAGCTTCTTCAAGTTCCCAATTGATTGTGGAAGAGTTCCTGTCAAATCGCTGTTGTAGGATAAATCCCTGCAGTGTGTTGTAAAGCAAACAATCAAAATCACAAGCAGGTGCTGATATAGACTAAGCGTTCAGACAGAGACCTACAGCATTTGTAATTCCGATAAAGCTGTGATGTCTGATGGCAGTTGACCCTTCAATCCTATGCTTGCTAACCTTCTGAAATAAAGAGATAGATAGCTTGAAAGGCAGAATAGGCAAATTATAATTTGTACCGATATGCAAACCAATTGATAACCAAATTACATGGAAGTCACACGTGAATCGACACACTCAATGCCTTCCCAGTTGGAACAAGGATCGGACTGCCTCCAAGTAGGTGGTGTGTTTTGCCAACTAGTCTGGAGAGCTAGTAGAACAGCAACTGCATCAGAAACCAAAACGAAAAACGTTTCCTTGAGCCAGTCACCAGAAACTGAGTTTCTAATAGGAACATGCAAGAGTTCGAAACAGATAGATCAATTGATGAGACTTGGAAAGATAACAACGAGATTTAGCCCAGAATAGGAATATAGTCAAAAACTCCCATCATATGGAATCAAGACCAACATGATTAAAACTGACCAAACTGTTTATTTCTGGCAAAAGACTCGATTAACTCTGATATCCTATTCTTAGATTGAAAATTATATTAGTTCACACATACAATATCACGAATACATCGGGGAACAATATAATGTTTCAAAAACAGTCCTAATCTGCAACATAGTATTTGGAGTTGAATTCACACAACAATACACAAGCCAAACAATTGAAACAAAAATGTTGGTTAAACTTACAATCTCTTGAATCAGTTACTGCTGCTATAACAGAAAACTGGACACAAACTAAGTGCATGAAGACTATAATTCTTCTTGAACCCATCTCTCAACAACAAACAATATGCCTTCGAAGTTGCATATATTTCAAGACTCCAAATTTTCCCTTTTACAGTTGCTTATATTGCGAGAAAACTACAAATGAATTGATGAACTGGGAATCACGCAGACATGGTAGTAGAATCAATCGACATCCTTGGTTACAAAATCACTTGATGCAATTGTGTGTCCAAGTGTTTTTTATTAACAAGCAAGAACACTATTATTTTTCTGGTAATACTAGATACTGATATGTGCAACAATGACTAGCATTAAAATAAGCCAACTGGTAGCAATCAGGTTTGATCATTTGTCCAAGTCATCTTCAACGAACTATTCACCCTGTTGAATATCCAACATGAAAAAGTAAAACCAACAGACATATATGATACTAAAACGGCAGCAGCAGGTGATCAACGAAAACTTCATACCTGAAGTTTTATTTTTTATTTTTTATTTTTTTGAAACAACTTCATATCTGGAGTTATGACATTAAATTTTACAAGCTTCATGTCATTTTCTGGTGTTTCAATTTCCATTTGTTTCCCCTATTTTTTTATTTTTATTTTTTGAAATATCTGTTTCTCTTGTTTTGTTTCACCTATACTTCGTATTAAAATGACAATATTTGACCAAACATGTTGTATTATGTCATGTTTACATATTAGTTGGTGTAGGATGATTCCAACTTACGCCATTGACAAGTTGCATGAGTAATTTTTACCATAAAAACTACTCTGGATGGTGATATATTATATAAATGTTGCTCAACCCAAAACACCATTATGCAATTTGATGTTAAAATTTTTAGTGTACGTTTTATATATCTTATCTACTAACCAAAAGAGCTTTTTTAATCCCCAATGCTCTTTTTATTTTTATTTTTTGGTCTTTTGACTATCATTCTAGTAGAGTTTTTGGAAAATTAAAAAGCCTTAAAATATTGATTTGCATGGAATTAATTAAAATTTAGATGTATTTAGTTTAGACTTGTATAGAATCTAATGAAATATAGATGTATTCGAAAAATCATTGACTTCATAGATTTTGTTTTAGTGATAGACTTGAATAAAATTTGGATGGATTTTAAATTGATTTTTATGAAGAAATCAATTTGTAATAAATCTTATCATTTTCCTAAATCTAGATGTATTAAATTCAAATTTGTATGAAATTCATTAAAATTTAAATGTATTTAATTCAGATTTATAAATGGAATCCAATAAAATCTATGTGTATTCAAAAAGTCATTGACTTTATAGATTTATTTAAGTGATGGTTTTGGATAAAATTTGGATGGATTTTAAATTGATTTTTATGAAGAAAGAAATTTGTAATAAATCTTATCATTCTCCTAAAATCTAGGTGCATTAAATTCATATTTGTATGAAATTCATTAAAATTTAGGTGTATTTAATTTAGATTTGTATGAAATCCAAATTTGTATGAGTACACATTAGTTGGTGTAGGATGATTCAAACTTACAACATTGACAAGTTGAATGAGTATCTTTTATCATCAAAACCACTCTAAATGGTGATATATTATAGAGATGTTGCCCAACAACAGTTAAACAATAAAAACTACCCAAACACCATTGTGTAATCTAATGTTAATATTCTTTCTATTTTGAAAGCCATTAACCTATGAATTCTTTTCTGGTTGACTAGTGTCTTGTGCAAGGCAAATGTGTTTTTTTTTTTTTTTCCCTTTTTTGACAAATCATGGTTATAAGCTATACATATGATTCTTTCTTAAAAAAAAAAGATTACATATGGTTCTATGACAACCTAGGCCCCAAATTCACTATTTCTTTTTATCATGCTTAATTTTCTAGTTATTGTTTTTCTTTTTTTTTTTTTTATTAGGTACAAATGCCCGTTATTGTTGGGATTACAATTTGATTTTAATATTATTAATAATAGTATAAATTTTTATTGTTATCATTACACAAACCAACAACACTTTTCTTTTTTGTTTTTGTTTTTGTAATAAATAGGTTGGAACTTTATTTGTTTTCTCTGTTACATATCTCTCGCTATGTTTGTTTCACTTATCAAGACTTGAAACTAGTTCAAATGTCCTTAGTTCATTTACAGTTTTATTATAACTATGTCTTTTTTTTAAAAAAATATTTTATTATATAAATTACCATTAAAAATAATAATTGATTGATGCAATCAGCTTTTCATTATTTATAGGTCCAAATATATATAAGAACCAATTTGATAGGTTTTGTATAGGATGCCAAATATAATTAGGTGCACATGATCTAACATTTATTGTAGAAATAGGGGTGGCTGACCTAATCGATGAGTAGTACTGATCAAAGGTGATTACCTTTGATCAGTAATAATCAGAAGACAAAACAAAATAGCATATTTTAGGAGCAAAACTTTAATTTGTATAATTAATTGAACATAATTTTCAATTACAAAATTATAGAATCTTAATAAATTACATCCAAAATCTTTGATGCATGTTAGGAGCATATACTATAGATAAGATGAAGAAAACAAAACTTTAATTTGACCGTGCAAAGTTCGATAATTATAAACAAAACAAAAGACCAAAAAAGTAAAAAATATATATTTAAGATTAAAAAACAATATATGTTCCTTAGAAAACGATATTGTTTGGATAGTGTGCCATCACTATTGTGCTCGTATGTACTTATTCTGACAATCAATCTTCTTTAGCTAGGTTAATGAATATAAGATCTGCTCATATTTTCTTATGTTATTTTATTTTTAATTGTTTATAACATTGGTATGTACAATCTAGTAATCAATGAGAGATTCACAACAAGTAAATGAAAAAGGAAAGAGAAAGGACACAATTTATAAAGTACAGACTTTGAAAGAAAGTAATGAGTTGCTTAAACTTATGGTTGATGCTGCTACTTGTGGATGGCGTAATAGTAATGGCTTATTGAGTAAGATAACTGTTGAAAAAAAAAAAAAAAACTTCACGTTCTTAATGAAAAACTTGGGTGTCAAAAAACTTATCCTCAATACCCAAGCCGTTTGAAATGGTTTAAACAACGATATAACAATTATTCTGAGCTTATGCGTCATAGTTCTGGGTTTGGATGGGACCCTATTACAAAGAAATTCATTACTTAGTGGGTGGGAAGGATCTGCACATGATTCAAAAGTGTTAAGTGATGCTTTATCAAAGAGAAATGGACTTAAAGTGCCATAGGGTATAGTTTTATTAATTTTAATTTTATTGACACTTTCTATTATTTGTAGCTTCTATTTACCACTTTTTTAGCTTAATTTTAGGTAAACATTTTTTGGTGGATTGTGGGTTTCCAAATTGAAGTTAATTCTTAGCTCCTTTTCGAGGTGTACGTGATCATCTTCAAGATTTTGCTGGCCAAGGTCGTGATCCTCAAAATGCAAACAAGTTGTTCAATCTTCATCATGCTTCCTTAAGAAACGTAATTGAGAGAATATTTGGTATATTTTAATTGCGGTTCACAATTTTCAAACAGCTCCTCCATTTCCATATAAAACACAAGTAGAGCTTGTGTTTGCTTGTGTAGGATTACACAACTTTCTTCGCAAGGAGTGTCGCTCTGATGAATTTTCAGTTGAACTAGATGATGAAGTTCATTACTAATTAATGAAAGGGACGATTTTAACTCATTTATTGAGACTCAAAAGCAACAAAGAGAGCATGCTAATGAATGGAGGGCTGCTATAATTGTTGATATGTGGAGCGATGTTGGGGTTATTAACAATAATGGACATTTGAGATTTTATTTTTCATAGAAGACATAAATTGAATAATGAAACACTTGAAATACTTAATGTTTTGGTTATCTATTTATATAGTTGATGTGACTTTACTTTTATTTTATGTGCCATGCTTTTTAATCAATTATTGACATGATAAATATAATTTTATCAACTTATAAATATTATATTAATTAGTGAAAGCTTTTTAATGTCTGTGAACATCTATAGAAGTATATTGGAAGTCTGTGAAAGTTTTTCATATTGATTTTTACAATTCTATAAAAATCTATAAAAGTTAATGAAAGTTTTTTAAGAAGAATTTATAAAAGTCTCTGAAAGTTTTCTATGAATTTGTGAAGTCATCAAAAGTTTATGAAATTCTACAAAAATTATTAATTAAAAGAAGTCTATGAAAGTCTCTCATAATCATGATTGAATACACCCCCTTTAGTATACGTTTGGTACAACTTATCTTCTAGTCAAAAAAACTTTTTTTAATCTCCAATGCTTTTTTAATCCCCCAAAGAGCTTAAAATTAATAAAATTAATTAATTTCTCATTTTTTATTATTAATATACCATTATTTTATTTTTAAATTTAATTAAAATATAAAAAATAATTAAGAAAACATTATTATTTTTTTTTACCATCTTCTTTATCCATCATCATCTCCTTTATTATCACCTTCATCATCCATCAACCTCTTCTTCTTCATCTTCATCATGAATAACCTCATCATTTCCATCTCTCATTTTTCATCATCATATCCATCTCCATCACAAAATCAATCCACATGAAAGTCAAAACAATTAAATGAAAACAAAGGAAAAAAAAAAAAAAACCATCTCCACTATTGCAAACAAATTAAGGAGATGATAGGAGCAGCAAAGCAACCTAATCCCCCACTCTCAATTCTTAAATCTTAATTATAAAGTCATCAAATCAAAATTATTTTACGTTAAACAAACCACATTAACCAAACCTTTCCTTCTCCAAACTTGAAAACCAACTCAACAAATCAATCAAAAAAACCAACAAATCAAATGCTCTTTGACTCGTCCGTTCGACAATCCAATTCCTACAACAACAATAGCAACAATAAGAACATGTCTCTCTTTGATTTCTCTTTCTAGCTAATGGTTAGCTTAGAGAGAGAGAGAGAGAGAAAATAATGCATCTCTCGACGTTGCAGCAGAGCTATTTGAATCAAGGGAGAAATAACTTCAAAGTATTTCCTGTATTCAAATCCAACCGTTGTTACTAACAATGTCGAGATTCTAGTTTCACCAACTCGAGAGTGATGGTCGAGCGCCATAGGATCCAGATCCAATTATGGGCACACCTAAACCAGACCGAACTGGGATGAAGACCTAAGTTAGAGACCAACTTGGGTCTCCATCGTCAGAGACCATGCAACGGAGACCATGATCTCTATATCTGAGTTGGCTACATCCCATTTTTTTTTATTTAGTCTTTTTTTTTTTTTATATATTTTAATATTTTTTAGGGTTAGAAGATAAAATTGCCCTTAATGGATGATGGCATGGTAAACTTTGATTGGCTTATTTTTAAATATTTATTTAATATAACATAAAAAAGATCAAATTGTCCCTTAATGATTATTTTAAAATTTGATCAAAAGTTTCGTCAATCAACAGTTGGGGTGTTTTTATTGAGTTTATGAAACTTTAAGTGATATTAGTGCAAAAATTATCATAGTTGCCATATTTGTGTAATATTGACAAATGTTGGGAATTTTTTTTGTATTTTGTCCAAATACAAATATTGATATAAAGCTCTCTAATCCTATCTTTTTAAAGTACAACTTCATGCCCTTTTTCTTGAGTCCCAACTATTATTAGAAACATCTATTCCATTTCTTATTATTCCATATTTCTATGACCTTCACGAAGTGAATTATTTGTTGCAAGGGTGGAGCTTGTGCCCCAAGTAGGCCAGACTTACTTCTTAAATTATTAAAAAAATAAAATTTCTAATGGATTTGTAATTGTAATTCATGTGCACACACTGGCCCAAATAATATGTTTGATAATTAATGGAGCTTATCATCACCTAATATGACTTGGTAATACAAAACTCTCATTCAACTTAGTAATAACTCAAATTTGAGTCACCCACGCTACAAGTGGTACTTCAATTAAGAAAAATGAGTGCAAAAAACATAATTGAACATAAAACTTAAGGATGGGCACCCAAACAATTAAATTGATCAACCCAATCAAACCAAACAAATTAATATGGGTTGGTTTGAGTTTATAAAATGAAATAAACCATTAATCATTAATAACTACAAAAAGAAATAAATCAATAAAAATCTTAAACACAAATCATTGATAAAATAAATAGATATAAGAAGAAAGAAAAGATAAGAAAAAAAAAAGAGGGACATTTGACTGAGATAAATCAATCCCACCTATTTATTCACTCAAGTAGAATAAAAGAGCAGATGAGATTAAATTTTAGCAAATCCCACCTCCTCAACAAACATTGGATTGAACAAAAGATTTATCCAATTCCATCCTATCCTAGCTAACAAACATAACATTAATATTCATAGGAGAATGTATAGTATGATTCCACTTTGTTCATGGCTTTATGTCATGTGATTAATTTTTGGCTAGCTCATGTGAATTGAATTACATATTGTTTTGAAAAAGTATATCAATTGAATTAATAATTTATCTTTCATATAACTTGCAGCTATGTAAAATAATTTATCTTCTACCAATTAGAACTTAGATAATGTTTAACATATTATTAGCACTAAGTTTACATGATGCACACATAAGAAACCAGTGCAAGTGTAAAACCTCGAATTTTTCATTTTCGTAATATATAATACTGTAGGATGAATAGTGATTTTAGGTGAATAGTAATTCTATCAATAGTGAAATTTTCAAGTGAGATCTTAGGAAGTCGAAAATCTTCAGAATGATAAATAGAATCTAGGGAAATTGAAACAGAGCCAGAATGAGTTCGTTTGAGTAGAACTGGAATCATTCTCGAATCCGACCAAAAATTTCGGAAAGATTTTCGAAAAATTCTTAAATTTTAGCAAAGTGTCAAAATGAATGTTGAAATACTCAAGAAATACTTTAGAGACCTAAATGACCTTTTCGAAAGTAATTCAGATTGAAAAGAAATCAATCCAGAAATCGTTAGAGACGATTCAGTGAATTTACAGAGAGCCGTTAAGGGGCATAAAATGAATTTTAAGGGTCATCAAAGTTACCAGGAGTATGTTAGGAGTCTAAATATAAGCTTCGGTGAATTTTGAAAGGATTTTGAAAAAGTGCCAAAAAAGCCGAATTCGGGTGTTTTGGAAAAGTCGCATTAAAAGAGATAAGGAAAGGATAAACATGTGGGGCAAGCAAGCCATGGAAAAGTGACATGTGGCTTAAAGGATAAGCTTGAATGAGTTTGTGGTGGATAAAATGACAAGTGGGCCACTTAAAAGTTGACAAATGAAAAGTAAAGGGGTCAAATTGATATTTTGACATTTTTAAGGGTAAATTGGTAATTTTGAAGGCTATATATATGAGGAGTCATGAAATAGATGAGAGAAGATGTGTGGCCAGTCAAGAAGCAAAAAGTTGAAGGAAGAAATAGAAAAAGAAAGAAAAATTGAGAGAAAGAAAATGAGAAGAAGGAAGAAGAAAAAGAAGAAGAAGAGAAGACCAAAAATTTCAAGCAAATTCACTCACCTCTTACTCTCATCATCATCAACCCATAACCAACAAGAATTAAAGCTATTAGATGAGTGAAATTTAATTGAATTTATGGTTAGTTGTTGAGGAAATTTATGGGTTTTTACAAGTTTATTGATTGAATGATATTTTGATGAAAGTTTTGAGATGTTTAGAAGTTAATTACACCGAACTGAGTTTAGAAATGAAAGGGAGCTTGAAAAAGTTTAGGTCATGAAAGTTAGTGTGTTAAAGTTAGGGTTTCCATAAGATTTCTTGATGAGAACTTAAATTGGAAAATGTTCGGGCATTAGTGGTATAAGGATGTGTTTATGATGTTAATTATGTTAAGAAATGGAAAGAAACTAGTGGAATGAATGCATGTGTATTTTTGGCCAACCTAGAGTAATGAGGAACCATTTGATATTTGATGCATTTGAGTGGATACCATGCATGATAAGAATATGGAAGCATTAAGGAAAATGTGTAAATGAAAAATGAAATGAAGTGAGTGCATGATGTTAGGTTTGACCATGTGAGAGTTTTGACATGCAGGATGTGATTCAATTGCCTTGAGGCATTTTCATTGAAATATGGATGTAATTAAGCATATGTGAGTATAAAAACTTTAAGGATAAGAAATGTGAAGGTGAAATGTGAAAAATTTGAAGATTTCACTAAGTTAGTATTTGAAATTTAAGGGTATTGGCTAGAGTTTATTATCAAATGACTATAACTACTCAATCTAACACTTGGGATAAGTTAATGGAGAGTTAGGAGGATGTTAAAATAAAAAATGGATGAAAGAAAATCAAAGGATTGGTGGCTAGATACCATTCGGCCAAAGGGGGTCATTTTTGACCCAAAATCCAATTCAATCATTCTAAAAATATTTACATGATGCTAGTTATGTTTCTAGGTAGGATTAAGTAGGAATGATGAAAAGAAGAAGGAATTTTAGGGCCATTATCAAGTTGGAACCAAGATATGAAGTTAGTAATTAGAATAATGGCAAATTGAGTTAGATGAACTAAAACCGATAAAATGCATTTTATATTGTTAGAATTGGTAAAGTCTGACTTAGAATGTCTCTTATAGGTGGAGAAGAAGTGAGGGAAGCAAGGGAGAACCTTTGAAAATCTTCCTAGCAAAGAACAAAGCAAAGTGTGAGTATAAAAATTATATTTTTATCAAATCCTACTTTCAGTTTGCTTTAAACATCAATTTAAACAGTTAAGAAATTTATTTTACTTATTAGTATGTGTATTTTTAGAGATTGAAAAGAAATGAATGCATTTGATGTATTATTGAATTATGAATTCAAAGTTGTAGCGTTATTAAATTTTATGATTTATAAAAGAAATAAATTGCAAGTTATTATAATTTTATGTTAAACAGATTTCATGTTTTTAGCAAAAGTATTTTAGTTTAGTTTTCTAAAATATATCAAGTAAATTTTCGAAAGCCAATGGCATACCCAAAACCAACAAGATTGTAGAATTAAATCCAGTCGGAATTGACAGGCTCCATTCCTTAGGCCACCTCCTGATAACCTCTCGATAGCCCTCAACAGATATCTAATTCAGCTGGGAAGTTTCCGTGAAGCTAAGTCATATACTTTTCTAAATCTTTTCTGTACTTTACTAAACTTTTTTTAAACTACGAAAACGTAAGGAATTTTTTTTTCTTTTCTTTTTATTTCAACCATTTACAAACGGATTTATGAAAATTCGGATAACATAACGACTATTTTTTAAACATGCCACCCTACAAAAGTTTCAAAAATACTTGAAAGAATTCATAGCATTATATAAATTCAATAAAACAGTAATACGGAAACCGAAAGCGTACCCGTTTCTACGCAGCGGAAATTGCCTTGGATCCTGGATTGTTCAACTGGTCGGATTCCAATCACATAGACGGAAAGAAACCTCAAATCACAGTGTAATTTGCCTTGCCATTTGTTTCTCTTTTCTCTCATATGTGTAGTATGATGTATGTATGGTTTCTGGAATTGATTTTCCATCATTATCTAAACAAATGAAATTCCTCAGGAATTTATAGAGGTAGCGGTTATTTTCTGATAACCGCCAGTAACCGCTAATAACCGCCAGCGGTTATTCAATCTTATCCAATTCAAATAGATTTGGATCGGGTCATGGGTTTAGATCATCTTGGGTGGACCCGACCCAACAACCCAATAATCCAACATCTCCCACTCACACAAGATGAGCCAAATAGAACTCACAGAGAAAACACTGGTGACCCCTTTATGATAAGGAGTACAGGCATTCATACAGGCAAATACTGTTGGGGTTTCTGCCCTAAGAGCTTGTAATATTGTAAACGGTTTTATAAATTTTAATAAAATATTCATTTCATTCAATTTATATACTTTGCAAAAATCGTATATATCATGAGAAACATCCTTGATTACTGATGTAATTTCAAACTAAGTATATAAGTGTTATATACAGGTGGATTTAGTTTGAGATAAGTAATTTAAAGAGTCCGTAGAAAACAAACGAAGCTGGGTACTTCATTTGTGGTAAATCTACAGCTGCGGTCCCTTTCGTATTTGATACGATAGTCTTATCCAAGACTATTCATGTGGTGACATGGAAATGGAGGCACCTTATATAATAAAGATTATATAGGACTGGACCACGATAAATATAAGTCTCTAAATAATATCCGTTAACCTTAGAGATTTATATTTATCAACCAGATGATCATATATGAATTGATCTTAATTCTGAGTGTATTATGAACTCCTGCTTGTTAAGTTATTTCCTTTGATTTACATGGGTGAGATCTGTGTAGATACCCGATCAATAACTTCGTACTTTGGGGATATGATTTAATAAGTAGCTGGGAACATTCTATACAATAGTGAAATCCACTCCTTCTTGCAAGAAGTAGAAAAGTAGTTCCCTTAAGGGTTGATTCAGGTCTTGAACAATAAGAGCGCTCAACTTTCTGTTTATATGTAAACAGAAAGATAAATTCATAAGTTGTTATGAATATATTGTTCATTAGAGAATCAATGGTACTTAAGGATCAAGAAATAATTAGAGAGGTAAAACGGACATTTGACCTTGCTCTAATTATGAACTATTTGTGGAGGGTCAAATCATATGTAGTGATTAAATCAATGGACACTGAAAAATTTCAGATTGTATAAAAAACATCTACAATTTTGAGAGTGCAATCTTAAGTTTTTAGTGGAGTAACTTTAAGATTAATAATAGTGAATTATTTAATTAAAGAGTTTAATTAATAATTCCAATATTATTGGAGCTCAAAACTGTAGGTCCATCGGGTCCCCTTGATAGCTCATTTTACTATAAGAAACGTGTATATAGAATATTGTAATTGGACCGTCCAATTACAGTTGTTACATAAGTAACAAAATTTTTTGTTCACTTAGTATTTGAATAATATTGATTATTCAAATTATTTAATTATTAATTATGAATTAATAATTATTTAATTAATTTTATAAGAGGTCTTGAATCCAATTCTTAGTGACTTTGGTATAATTAATTATGAATTAATTTATTAAAAGTTACAAGTTCTATTTCAAAATATAATATGAATTAATTTTGAATTAATTATATTATATGGGGCAAAATTTTAATTATAATAAGATTAGGGTCAATATTAATATTGATTAATTAAAACCCTAATTGTTTGCCTATAAAAAGAAAAAGTTTCTTTTCTACATCTAGGTTTTTGGTTGTTGTTTATGTTTTTGAGAAAAAACAAGAGAAAAGAAAAAGTTTTTTTTCAACAAATACAAAGAACAAGAATTTGTGTCTTTGTTCTTTGTATAACCAAAATCAAACACTCACATCTTATAATCATTGATTTAATTTGATTTTTTTTTAGAAAGAAATCAAAAAGTAAGTGAGCACAATTCTATATAATTGTGCCCACTCGCTTGTTTCTTGGTTTCGAGATATATCAAGGAAGGCAAGGTGGTGAGCAATCCACAGAGATCAATACAGAAGGTAAAAATATGATTTTTATTTCTTTATATTATTTTTATTTCATTGTTTTATAGATCTTGGATTCTTGAGTTTTCTAAAAACGTTTTTGAAACTCAATGTTCCGCAAAATCCTTAATTTTATGAAAAACAAATTGTTGATTTTTGTTTTTTCATTCCATCAATTGGTATCAGAGCCAAGGTTTTCAATAAAACAATGAATTTTAAAATAATATGTTTGTATTGATTATGTATGTCAATGAGTAGGCACTATTATTTTGATTTGATTATTGATATGCATATTTTATATTCATGTTTGATGAATGGGATTGCATGGTATGATCGTTAATTGTATGGTTCTTTGGTTATATTATTCGATTAATATGTAAGCCATTTGTGGCAAATTTTTATTCGATTAATATGTAAGCCGTTTGTGGCAAATTTTTATTCGATTAATATGTAAGCCGTTTGTGGCAATTTTTTTTTCGTTGTAATTCAATAGTTTTAGGCTTTATTTTTTTGAAAATGTAAAGCTGAAGATTGATGTCAACGGGGTTGATTTGCTGTGCCAGAATTATGATTCGAATCAGATTTTTTTTATGTTGAAAATGGAAGGTTTTATTTAATTGTATTTAAAACTACCATTTCAAACATAATTAATTGTATAAATGGAAATTTATTGTGTGGCTGTTTTGAATGGTATAATTATGATTCGAAACGGAAAGTTATTTTGAAAACGGCTGGTTTTATTTAATTGTATTTAAAACTACCGTTTAAAATATAATTAATTGCATTAAAATGGATTTTTAATGCAGCTGTTTTGAATGGTATAATTATGATTTGAAACGGAAAATTATTTTGAAAACGGCTGGTTTTATTTAATAGTATTTAAAACTACCGTTTAAAATATAATTACTTGAATTGAAATGGATTATTAATGCGGCTGTTTTGAACGGTCCAATAAGACATTTATTATGAATAAATGTATGCGCATTAGATGCGTTGCACATTAGATGTGCAAACAAATAAAATTATAATAATAGTCCCTAAAATTATGTGTTCCATATTTTTGGGGTTTCCATTTCAATTGTAACACTATTGAAAATATTCATATGATTGGATAATTTTCTTGGATCCATAAATCAAGAAATGGGCTTTTCTAGTCTAATCTATTTGATAGAAGTTTTTGATAATTAAATTAGATTTAATTATAAGCCCATGAAGACCTTGAAGACCATGAAGACTATGAAGACTACAAGTGAAGGCCAAGGAATGCCTTGGTTAATTTTTGTAATCTTAAAATTAGTTGTAGGTCGTTAAAACCAAAGAACCCGGTCATACACATGTTATTTATTTATTTATTTTTTATTTTCATGAGATGAATGGATAAATATATATAACATGTACATGCATTAAAAATATGTCATATAGAATCATGAAGTGCCTACTCACTACATTATAACATGACATGCATCATATGTATTATTTTTATTTTGCTATTAAAATTGTTTATTAGTATAAATAGAAAAATAATACATGGAATGCCTTTAAAATAATTTGAATTGATTTTAATAGAAAATCATAGGTTTCAAATTAGAAATTTGATTTCAATAAATTGGCATTCATAATGTGGATTAGATTTTAATTAGTTAAAATCGGATGATATCATATTAAATCTATTCTTTATAATTTTGATTATTTTGATTAGATTTATAAATTGAATTGGATTTTTAAATGTTAAAAAATCTGGTAATTCATTAGATTTATAAATTGAATTAGATTTTTAAGTGTTAAAAATCCGGTAATTCATTAAATGGATATATTAAATTAGATTTTTTAAATGTTAAAAATCTGATAATTTATTAAGTGTTAATAAGTTTCGAACTTTAATAACACACAAATTCCTAGTAATTTAGATTATCTTTTTAGCCGTTAATAATCTAAGACAACGACTAGAAAAATCTAATAGAAATCCCTAACCCTAAAATAGTGAGTGGGAGAGGGATATATGACAATATATCCCGCGGTCTCCATCATTAGTTCAACACCGTAAAACTTAAATGGCACCTCGAGACGGCTTTGTTATCGTCCCCCTACGGATGGTGTCCATTTAGGTTGATCAAGGTTGACTTCCTAACGGATAGGAATTCTAGATGTATCTTGTGATTGACCTACCCTACGGCGGCAATTCTCGAGTTAAGTTTATGGACTCCGAAATGATGGGTTACACTCATAAAGGAAATAATTAATTGTTAATTATTTTTCCTGACCGAAAAACGGTAGTCAAATAATATATGAAAAAGAGTTTTCTGTTATATTATTTGATTGAGAATGTCTCAGTCTAACATACAAATATTTGACCTACCCTACGGCGGCACCTATTTGTGGCATGTTAGATTATCGTGGCATTATTATTAATTTTAGGGATTTTGATAATTTATTATTCGTGGATCATGCATCACGTTTAATTTTATGCCAAAATTACATGATATTAAATTTTGCAAATTGATATTAAATGAATTCCATTTTATTTATTTTCAGCAATGGTATCTCCGTTGATTTCTATTCTTGCTAATGATAAACTTAACGGGGAAAATTATGTCAAATGGAAAAGTAATATGAACGCAGTCCTGGTCTGTGAGGACCTCAAATTTGTCACGACTCAACCTTGTCCTCCTCAGCCAGCAGATAATGCTGGACGTGCTGTGCGCGAGGCCCATCAGAAATGGGTCACAGCTGATGAAAAGGCCCGCTGCTACTTGTTAGCAGGGATGTCCGAGGTGCTTGCTACCAAGCACGAGTCAATGACAACAGCAACTCAGATGCTAGAGTAATTGCAGGGCATGTTTGGGCAACCTTCTGAGCAGCAACGGCACGAAGCTGTTTGTGCTGTGATGACTGCTAAGATGAAGGAGGGTACATCTGTTCGAGAGCATGTTTTGAAAATGATGACCCACTTTAACACAGCTGAAAGCCATGGAGGGGCAATAGACGAACGTAGCCAAGTGAGTATGATCTTGGAAACTCTTCCGAAGAGTTTCATGCAATTGAAGAGTAACTATGTTATGAACAAGTTGACTTACTCACTTACTCAATTACTTAATGAGCTTACTACTTATGAGTCAATGAATAAGGATAAGAGTAAGTCTGGTGAAGCAAACGTTGCTGAGTCTTCTTCTTCTGTTAAAAACAAGAGGAAGAGAAACACCAAAAATGCTACACCTAAGCCCAAAACACAAGCTCCCAAGAAGAAGAACAAAAAGAGCTCCAAGGCCACCAAACCCAAAGGAAAATGTTTTCATTGTGGTGTGGATGGACATTGGAAGAGGAATTGCCCTAAGTACCTCAATGAGCTCAAAGAGAAGAAGATGAAAGGTAAATATGATTTACTAGTCATTGAATCTTGTTTAGTGGAGGATGATTCATCCACTTGGATAATTGATTCAGGAGCCACTAATCATGTTTGTTCTTCTTTGCAGCTGATTGACTCTTATAGGCAGCTTGGTGAGGGCGAGTTCAACATGCGAGTTGGGACTGGGGAAGTCGTTTCAGCAAAGGCAGTGGGAGAAGTTAGACTTCATTTCAATAATAATTGTTTTATCATACTGAACAATGTTTATTATATTCCAAGTTTTAAAAGAAATTTGATTTCTGTATCCAAACTTTTGGAATTTAATTATTCTATTTCTTTTTATAATAAATCAGTTATTATTTCTAGAAATGGTTTGAAAATTTGTTCAGGGATACAAGAAAACAATTTATATGTGTTAAGACCGTTAATGCATAACCCACTGTTTAATACTGAAATGTTTAAGGTTGAAAAACCAAAAACAAAACGACAAAAGATTTCTCAAAATGATGACACATATCTTTGGCATCTAAGACTTGGTCGTATTAACCTTGACAGATTAGATAGACTGGTAGAGAGCGGACATTTAAGTGAGTTAAAGATCGACACTTTACCTGTTTGTGAATCATGTTTAGAAGGTAAAATGACCAAAAGACCTTTTACTAGTAAAGGGGTTAGAGCTAAGGAACCACTAGAGCTTATACATTCGGACGTCTGCGGTCCTATGAATGTTAAAGCTAGAGGCGGTTATGAATATTTCGTCACCTTTATTGATGATTATTCTAGATATGGGTATGTTTACCTGATGCAACGGAAGTCAGAAACTTTTGAAAAGTTCAAACAATTTCGAGCTGAAGTTGAAAATCAATTAGGTAAAACATTGAAAACTCTACGATCGGATCGTGGAGGTGAGTATCTCGATACAGAGTTCGAGGATTACTTACTTGAGCATGGGATTCTATCCCAACTGATTGCTCCTGGAACACCCCAGCAGAACGGTATTGCAGAAAGGAGAAATCGAACCCTTTTGGACATGATGAGATCTATGTTTAGTTTCTCATCATTACCTAGTTCATTTTGGGGATATGCATTGCAAACTGCAATGTATATTTTGAATGTTGTACCATCTAAGTCAGTTCCAAAGACACCCCTGGAGTTGTGGAATGGTCGCAAAGCTAGTTTACGACATTTTCGCATTTGGGGTTGTCCAGCACATGTGCTGAAGAACAAGACTGGGAAGCTGGAACCACGTTCAAAAGTTTATCTATTTGTAGGTTATCCCAGAGAGACTAGGGGTGGACTCTTTTATAGTCCTGAAGAAAACAAAGTGTTTGTATCGACAAACGCTACGTTTCTTGAAGAGAACCATATGAGAGAGTACAAACCTCGAAGTAAAGTTGTACTAGAGGAATTACTTCCTGGTTCGACCAGTACCCCGTCAACAATAGTTGTTGACAAAGACATAATTCAGACCACGTCTGAACGTCAGACAAATTCTCATCAGAATCATCTACCACCTCGTCGTAGAGGGAGAGTTATTAGACCACCAGTCCGCTACAGAAAGATCGGAGAGGCACAGATTGCTACCTCTGATGAGAGTGTAGATGATCCATTGACATACCATGATGCAATGGAGGATTCTGATAAAGAAGAATGGCTTAAAGCAATGAATCTCGAGATGGAGTCTATGTACTCCAACTCTGTCTGGGAACTTGTAGATCAACCAGATGGGATAAAACCCATAGGTTGCAAGTGGATCTACAAAAGGAAGAAATGAGTGGATGGAAAGGTAGAAACCTTTAAAGCTAGACTAGTGGCAAAGGGTTATACTCAGAAAGAGGGAGTTGACTATGAGGAAACTTTCTCGCCAGTAGCTATGCTTAAGTCCATTCGGATTCTTCTCTCCATTGCTGCATGTCTCGATTATGAGATTTGGCAAATGGACGTCAAGACTGCATTTTTGAATGGTAATCTTGATGAAAGTATCTATATGGTACAACCAGAGGGATTTGTATCCCAAGGTCAAGAGCAAAAGGTTTGCAAGTTGCAAAGGTCCATTTATGGACTTAAACAAGCATCTCGATCTTGGAACATAAGATTTGATACTTCGATCAAGTCTTATGGTTTTGAGCAAAATATTGATGAGCCTTGTGTATACAAACGGATTATCAATAAGAAAGTGGTTTTCCTTGTACTTTACGTTGACGATATTCTACTCATTGGAAATGATATAGGAATATTATCAGACGTAAAAAACTGGCTCGCTAGCCAATTCCAAATGAAAGATTTGGGAGAGGCCAGTTATGTCCTTGGGATCCAAATAATACGAGATCGTAAGAACAAACTGTTAGCGCTGTCTCAGGCATCATATATCGATAAGATTCTTATGCGATTTTCGATGCAAAACTCTAAGAAAGGTAATTTACCTTCTCGTCATGGAGTTCATTTGTCTAAGGAACAGTGTCCTAAGACACCTCAACAAATTGAGGATATGAGACGGATTCCCTATGTCTCTGCAGTAGGCAGTCTCATGTATGCTATGTTATGCACGAGACCGGATATATGTTATTCAGTGGGAATAGTTAGTCGTTATCAATCTAATCCAGGATTTGATCATTGGGTGGCTGTAAAGCATATTCTCAAGTATCTTCGGAGAACGAGAAACTATATGCTAGTATATTCTGGAGAGGATTTGATCCCATTAGGATATACAGATTCTGATTTTCAGTCGGACAAAGATTCTAGGAAATCTACGTCCGGATCAGTATTTACCCTTGGTAGTGGAGCCATTACATGGAGGAGTATTAAGCAATCATGCATTGCTGACTCCACTATGGAAGCCGAATATGTAGCAGCTTGTGAAGCAGCTAAAGAAGCGGTATGGCTACGTAAATTTTTGGCTGATCTGGAAGTTGTTCCAGACATGGATAAACCACTCACCCTTTATTGTGACAATAGTGGTGCAGTGGCAAATTCCAAAGAACCAAGAAGCCATAAACGAGGGAAGCATATAGAGAGGAAATACCATCTCATTAGGGAGATCGTACGAAGGGGAGATGTAAAAGTGATGAAGATTGCATCACAAGACAACCTTGCTGATCCGTTTACGAAGACCTTAACGGCTAAAGTATTTGAAGGTCATCTAGAGGGTCTAGGATTACGAGATATGTCCCATCTGCTCTAGGGCAAGTGGGAGATTGTTGGGGTTTCTGCCCTAAGAGCTTGTAATATTGTAAACGGTTTTATAAATTTTAATAAAATATTCATTTCATTCAATTTATATACTTTGCAAAAATCGTATATATCATGAGAAACATCCTTGATTACTGATGTAATTTCAAACTAAGTATATAAGTGTTATATACAAGTGGATTTAGTTTGAGATAAGTAATTTAAAGAGTCCGTAGAAAACAAACGAAGCTGGGTACTTCATTTGTGGTAAATCTACAGCTGCGGTCCCTTTCGTATTTGATACGATAGTCTTATCCAAGACTATTCATGTGGTGACATGGAAATGGAGGCACCTTATATAATAAAGATTATATAGGACTGGACCACGATAAATATAAGTCTCTAAATAATATCCGTTAACCTTAGAGATTTATATTTATCAACCAGATGATCATATATGAATTGATCTTAATTCTGAGTGTATTATGAACTCCTGCTTGTTAAGTTATTTCCTTTGATTTACATGGGTGAGATCGGTGTAGATACCCGATCAATAACTTCGTACTTTGGGGATATGATTTAATAAGTAGCTGGGAACATTCTATACAATAGTGAAATCCACTCCTTCTTGCAAGAAGTAGAAAAGTAGTTCCCTTAAGGGTTGATTCAGGTCTTGAACAATAAGAGCGCTCAACTTTCTGTTTATATGTAAACAGAAAGATAAATTCATAAGTTGTTATGAATATATTGTTCATTAGAGAATCAATGGTACTTAAGGATCAAGAAATAATTAGAGAGGTAAAACGGACATTTGACCTTGCTCTAATTATGAACTATTTGTGGAGGGTCAAATCATATGTAGTGATTAAATCAATGGACACTGAAAAATTTCAGATTGTATAAAAAACATCTACAATTTTGAGAGTGCAATCTTAAGTTTTTAGTGGAGTAACTTTAAGATTAATAATAGTGAATTATTTAATTAAAGAGTTTAATTAATAATTCCAATATTATTGGAGCTCAAAACTGTAGGTCCATCGGGTCCCCTTGATAGCTCATTTTACTATAAGAAACGTGTATATAGAATATTGTAATTGGACCGTCCAATTACAGTTGTTACATAAGTAACAAAAATTTGTGTTCACTTAGTATTTGAATAATATTGATTATTCAAATTATTTAATTATTAATTATGAATTAATAATTATTTAATTAATTTTATAAGAGGTCTTGAATCCAATTCTTAGTGACTTTGGTATAATTAATTATGAATTAATTTATTAAAAGTTACAAGTTCTATTTCAAAATATAATATGAATTAATTTTGAATTAATTATATTATATGGGGCAAAATTTTAATTAATCAATATTAATATTGATTAATTAAAACCCTAATTGTTTGCCTATAAAAAGAAAAAGTTTCTTTTCTACATCTAGGTTTTTGGTTGTTGTTTATGTTTTTGAGAAAAAACAAGAGAAAAGAAAAAGTTTTTTTTCAACAAATACAAAGAACAAGAATTTGTGTCTTTGTTCTTTGTATAACCAAAATCAAACACTCACATCTTATAATCATTGATTTAATTTGATTTTTTTTTAGAAAGAAATCAAAAAGTAAGTGAGCACAATTCTATATAATTGTGCCCACTCGCTTGTTTCTTGGTTTCGAGATATATCAAGGAAGGCAAGGTGGTGAGCAATCCACAGAGATCAATACAGAAGGTAAAAATATGATTTTTATTTCTTTATATTATTTTTATTTCATTGTTTTATAGATCTTGGATTCTTGAGTTTTCTAAAAACGTTTTTGAAACTCAATGTTCCGCAAAATCCTTAATTTTATGAAAAACAAATTGTTGATTTTTGTTTTTTCATTCCATCAAATACACCGTGTGACCTATGAACAATAATAGATACAATGTGGCCTGTCTTTCAAATCTCAATTGTACTGCTATACAAGAGATTGTAAATTTGTTCATTATAATGTCCTAGATTTAATGGGATTTTATTTGCTCGAGCATATTTAATCCCTTAACATGCTCGATCCTCCAATATTCCATATAATCACAATTGCAATTCCAAATTGCAATTAGTCGTGACTAGTAACTATAGGAACAAAATAAAATTCATTAAATCTTCCTGTCTCACTTTCGTCTCTCGGTCAACAAAAATGACTGACATCATAGTAATGTCCCATAGGCTGCATTATCATAGCCATAGAAGACATACTAATGATACAAACATCACCTCATTACTTTGAGACAAAGTGAACAGTCATTGAGGACATAGGTAGAAGTTTTATATAAACTTCAATGGAACTTACACAACGAGAAATTAGGGATAAATTCACTCATTTTCCATGTCGGTCACTATAAGCACACGCGGTATGAAATGCATGTTACAGTGAATCTTATCCTTTAATAAGGACGCGTATGTCTTTTATATTGAGATTATTCACTGTACAGATATTAGTTCAGACGTTTTTCTAGTGCTTAACCTGAGTTCCAAAGCTTGCCCTTTCTGGCATCTATTATCGAGAAAC
This sequence comes from Nephelium lappaceum, assembly GCA_021234005.1. Taxonomy (NCBI): domain Eukaryota; kingdom Viridiplantae; phylum Streptophyta; class Magnoliopsida; order Sapindales; family Sapindaceae; genus Nephelium; species Nephelium lappaceum. Next base: position 16,428,338 of record CM038000.1, on the reverse strand, counting down.
TCACATCTGGCTTAATCAGATTTTCATGATGGTGGGGATACATCATGAGCGGTTCAATAATTAATTTTAGGTAGAACCTCATCTTGACTACAATCAAGGCGACATTTCATATATTTCAAGCCCTTAAGAGAACAACTTCATTTTTATTCTCTAAAAATATATATGTCTCATCTTAGCTTACTCTCTTAGCAACCAAGGCGATTGTACGTGTAAGAATACCAATCTCAAAATCTGACGACATACTTTCATATATAATCAATGTCAAAATGAATATGTGCTAGCTTTATATAACCAAAATGACGTATCTAATCATAAAACAGATATAACTTAATGTAACAATTGTAACATCACAATCTACACAAACTCAAAGACCTAGTATGTGATATAAATATATCTCTTGTCATAGCTTTTATGAGTGGATCCAATACCATCTCATGTGTAGATGCATACTAAATTGTTACATTCTTTTCGTCATTATATTTTGACGAAATTATACTTAGTCTCTATGTGCTTCGATTTACTGTGACATTTCGTATCTTTAGTATAGACAATTGTTGCCTAACTATCACAGTATACAGTAATTGACTTTTTCACTTTAGTTTTGAATTCAGATTCTTCAAGAATCTCTTGAGTCAGACTGCTTCATAGACTGCAGCTGAACATGCTATAAATACAGCTTCCATGGTGGACAACGTAATGCATGATAGATTCTTGTTACTCCAAGAGATAGCACATTGGTTAAGCAAAAAATGCATAACCAAATGCAAATTTTTGCTTATCCAAATCACCTCCCCTATCAGCATTTAGATACTCAATTAAACACATATTACCACCTTGATAATACAGGGAGTAATCAGCAGTCCCTTTCTAAAATTCTTTTCACAACAATCTAATATTTCTATCCAAGATTAGATTGATATTTACTAATCAGTCTAACTACATAGCAAATATCAAGTCTCGTACACATCATAACATGCATGAGACTTCTGATGGTATAGAATAAGGATTCTTTCAATTCTTTCACGCTTTTATGGAGTCTTTGGACATATTTCATGACAAAGAGTTTGACCATTTTGAGATGAGATTACCCATAGGCTTACAATCAGCCGTATAGAATCGTTTGAGAATCTTTTGATGTATGGCTCTTGTTATGAAGCCAAAATTCTCCTTAAACGATCTCTATTGATTCTTTTTAACTCTTAAAATATAGGTAACCTTTCTCATATCTTTTATCTTGAAATTTGAGGATAACCATCACTTTATGGTTACCTTAAACTTGTTGTCATTTTCGGCCAATAGAATATCGTCCACGTGTAAAGATAGTATTATTAACTTATCTTTTACCAGCTTAACATTCATACAACGGTCCTCTTTGGTCATTTGAAATCCATAGGACATGATCGTCTCATGGAAATGGAGGTACCATTATCTGAAGAATTGTTTCAAGAATTGTTTCAAGTCATAGATCAATCTCATGAGCTTACATACTTTCAGCTCTTGATCCTTTTTGAAACAAAATTCACTGACTGCTCCATGTCAATTTCTTTCTCCAGTTCTCCATTGAGAAATATTATCTTTACATCCATCTGATGCAATTCTAGGTTCATGTGTGTAACGATAGCTAATATAAGGCGGATGGAAGCAAACCTTACCATAAGGGAGAAGGTTTCTTCATAGTCTATACTTTTCTGTTGAATATATCATTTTGCTACTAATCTCGCCTTGTATCTCTCTATTGAGCCATTTTCCTGACACTTAATGCGGAGAACCCATTTATTTCCAATGGATTTTCGATCAGACGATAATTTAACCAAGTCCCAGACATGGTTGCACTCCATTGACTCCATCTTTTATTGTATGGCTTTAATCTAAAAATCTCTAGCAAGTGAATTGAGAGCCTCATTCACATTCTTTGGCTCATCACAATTATGTGAAGTAAGCATAAAAGTTTCTCCTCAATCTCAAATTGACAATAAGGAATAACCTTACAGTTACTTCTACGAGTTAATTTATTTGAGAGCACTAACTTGTTAGTCTCTTCGCTCCCACTGGGAATAAATGAATAAACTATTCCAATAGCTTTATCACTCCCACTAGGGATAGAGTATTCAAATAACTCTCTATCTTCCTTTAGTTGAGTGTTCGGATTTGGAACATTGTCCGAATTGTTCAACACGTAACATTGAAATTCTTTTTCAACTTCACCTCTACTAGGAAACTCATTCTTTAAGAATTTCATATCTAGTGACTCTGATTCAGTAATGCTTCCATTTGAGTTTTCTTCTATGAATACATATTCTTTTTGAGTGCTTGGAGTATCTAATAAAGATACACTTATTTCTTTTAGCACCCAACTTTTCATATTTACTAAAAACAATTTGCACATATCATGCGCACCCCCATGGTCGCATATAAGTAAGTTCAGGTTTCCTACCTGTCTATAATTCATAGGGTATGGAAGTTACTGATTTGGTAGTGACCTTATTCAGAATGTAAGCAGCTATTAATAGCGCATCTCCCAGTAAGATATTGAGAGGTTTGCTTGTGCAATCATAGATCTTACAATCTTTAATAATGTTTTATTCCTTCTTTCCGCTACACCATTTTGTTGCGGAATCCTAGGAATGGTCAATTGTATATCAATACCTTTCTCAAGACATAATGTTTCAAATTATTCAGAAAGATATCTTATTCTCGGTCAGTTCGCAAGACCTTAACAGTTCTATCTAACTGTTTCTCTACCAAGTTTAGATATATTCTAAAGCAATCTAATACTTTAGATTTATGGGAGATCAGATAGATATGACCAAAATATGTAATCATCTATGATTGCTATAATTTCTAGCGCTCACATTTATTGATCCACAAATATCAGAATGAATTAACTATAATTGATTCTCAGCCTCAATTCCTTTTCCAGATGGTTTTCTAGTTGTTTTTCTGCTGGACAACTTTCACATAAAGACAAATTTATCGTATTAGGAAAATCTTAAAATTCCTCTTTGGGCAATTTATTCATTCGATTCTGGCCCATATGCCTTAGTCTAGCATGCCAAGTATGAACATCAATATTGGCAACATCAGTAAAAGTGATTAATGAAAAACAATCATCGCATTAATAGTACCATTAAATTCGGTATTTAATACGATAAAACCATTCATCAGATATTCGGTGCCTAATCTCACTGAATTTAGATAAATCTTCAAACAGTTGCTATGAAAAGTTAAATTATATCCTAAACCTAGAATGACAGGTACAGAGACAAGATTTAGTCGAATCTTTAGAGCATATAGGATATCATGGAGATACAACACTTGGCCACCTCACAGAATCACTTTGTAGGTGCCAATCTCTTTTAAGTTGTTCCTCATATAGATCCATTTTGTTCCTCGCCTGATCCGACGGTACTCTACAAATGCTCCTCTGTGTCTAGCTACGTAGTTCGTGGCTTTTAAGTCTCCTTCTTATGCTCAATGCATTCACGAGTGAAATGACCCATCTTGCCACAGTTGAAATACTTTAACTAACTCTTGTCCTTCCTTGCATTACCATGTTTAACTTTCTTGTGTTTTTTGATCTTATCCATGTTGGATTTTGGGATTCTCTTTCCCTTTCTTCCAACTTATATTCTTTCATCTCTTCTTGCGCTGAGAGCCTAAACCCTTGCGCATATTGGACTTAACCAAATAAAGCTAACTTGAAGTATTAGCCGCCTCTAGGCGCTCATCTTCGAGTTTAACATGACATGAGATATCATCAAAACGACTTGATGTTATCGTTGTTGGTCATGTTGATTTATCATGTTTTTCAATTATTTGGGAGAGACCGGATTACCACTTATACTTACTGCTTACTAGTTAAGGCATGACCCACGGATTTCAACTCATATATCATGTTTGACTTCTCTCACAGATGCTTCATTAGGTTGTAATCCCAATGCTTCTGATAAGTATCAAACTTGATTGTGAATCTCCTCAGCTTAATGGTTGATGTCCCACCACATTTGTCTTCAAAGTCAGCCAAATGTCTAGTGTCATCTATATTCTTTGTTCGCGCACATGTGGTCATCAGCCATACAAGACAACATCGTTATATGAGCAATGTTGTTCTATATCTTAGAAGGCTTGATAAGCCTTAACATCTTTTCTATGTTGAGCAAAAGTACCATGTTTGGGTTTAACCATGGTATTGGTTAGGGTTTCGAGGGCTTCTTACTCCTTTAGGATATACTGAATTTTACGGTGTCAAATATCATAGTTATCACTATTTAATTTGTCACATTTATTCAGTTCAACAACTATTATTATCGAAGCACATACTATTGTCTCAAATGACATTAATTCTACTTAGAGACTTTTAATCTATATCTGTCTATGTCTGTACTAGCACATCCACTATCATTTCATTAAAAATATTGCAGCAACTATACACTCATAAATATGATTAAAGAATATTTGGACAGGAATCGAAAAAGTAGTCAAGCTACCAATCATCATCCAATTTCCAAATATTCACTAAACCATATATGTAAGTGTTTTGCGCAAAGCAATCCTAATATCATTCTCTAAAAGATTTTAGGACACCCACAATTTAAATAGCATCATTCGAGATCTTTATATTCTCAGACATCTCTTAATCAAAATCCTTATGACCTCCGTCATTTTATTGTCCAAGATATAAATATATATATATATATATATATATTTTGATCTCAAAATTCTACAAATCATCTGAGATTTATATAATCTCTAGGTACTGGTCAATATTTGAGATATCAGTAATCTCCTCGTCATCTGATAGGACAATGATCATAATCATATCATCAGATAACTCATCGTCAAAATGAGTTGACCCAGTCCCTATAAAATTTCATGGTATAACCTAAAACTAAATAAATACATGCATGATTAATTTTAGATTAAATAAAATTTAATTTAAAAACTAAAACATTTTTTAAAATTAACTCCCTATAGAGTGAAATCAATCAAATAATATTATTTCGCTCACAATTCAAGCAAATAATTAATTAGGATGAGAAGAGGAGCAAAAATAGGAAAAAAAAAAAATTCGCCGGAAAACTCGCCGGCGGAAGCCGGCGGCAGCGCGTGTCCGTCACGCGCCGGTCGAGCAGCCACACGCTTGGGCTGCGTCGGCCACGCGCCGGAACTGCTTCTGACGCGCCTGCAAGCATCGCGCTGACGTCATCAGACGCGTGGCGTCCTCCAGAGCTGCAACGTCGTCATCATTAAGCCATTCAACGTTCGCCACGTGGCGTAATCGCTGCGGTTGCGCATGCGTGTCGCCCGCGTGGCGCTTGCGTGGCTGTAGGGTCCGTGCCGCCCAGCGCGTCACGCGCCGCCATGACGCGTGTATTACACGCGCCCATCTTGCTTCTCATCGGCGACCGTTTTCGCTCCAGATTTCAATCCCAAACTTGTTTTGATTCGTTCTCCTTCGTTTTACAACGAAATTTTGTGATTCAAATTGCTAATGATTCGTCTTGAAGTCTATTTTCTTATAAAATTTGAATCACAAAAAACGGAAGTCTAACCAGGGAGTTATCATGCATGGAAGTTTCGGGGTTCATATTTCTATATCTTAGTTTTCAGCCCAAAAAATCAAGTTTCATGGCAATTTTAATTGTATAACTAAGATTAATGACCAGCAAACAACCCTAAAGGGGCTCTGATACCAATGAAAGAATTCATAGCATTATATAAATTCAATAAAACAATAATACGGAAACCGAAAGTGTACACGTTTCTACGCAGCGGAAATTGCCCTGGATCCTGGATTGTTCAACTGGTCGGATTCCAATCACATAGACGGAAAGAAACCTCAAATCACAGTGTAATTTGCCTTGCCATTTGTTTCTCTTTTCTCTCATATGTGTAGTATGATGTATGTATGGTTTCTGGAATTGATTTTCCATCATTATCTAAACAAATGAAATTCCTCAGGAATTTATAGAGGTGGCGGTTATTTTCTGATAACCGCTAGTAATCGCCAATAACCGCCAGCGGTTATTCAATCTTATCCAATTCAAATAGATTTGGATCGAGTCATGGGTTTGGATCATCTTGGGTGGACCCGACCCAACAACCCAATAATCCAACAATACTTTTAAACACTTTTATAGCAAATCAATTCTCAACTTCTGGGCCTCAAACCCTAAAATTATTTTCTACAATCCAACCATAATCATGCTTTTAATTATTATAAACTCAAAATCATTTTATTGAAACTAAAATTTCGATAAAAATTCTAAAACATTTTTTACCATTTATATACATCAAAATTCTTTATAAATATATACATTCATAAAACGCAATATCTCAATAAGCATCATGTCGAAGTTGGCTTGCGTAGTCCCGTGTAGAAGATCTGGCACTACGGGTATTTGATCTTGCATCTGAAGAGGTTTTTCACAAACAAAGTGGAAAATGTGAGCTAATGGAGCTCAGTGAGTGGTGAATAATCTTTCTCTACTAAAATTTCTTTTTCTAAAATACCTCCCAAAAATATATAATATACTAAAATTGATCATAAGTTCTTCACTAATCATTTAAAATAATTTCTTTCTAAATCTTTTCGGATCATAAAATCGATAATTTACTTAAAATAAAATCATCTTTCTACATTTATGTCAAGCGTAAAATGAGAAAACTTCACTTGTGATGGCTAGAAATTATATAAAGTACAGATTTCTAAAATATCATCAAACTTTAAAATTTATCTTTCTATATTCGTGCCAAGTATAAACTATAAAAACTTTGCTCATAATGACTAGAAAATACATAAAGTATAAAATACTGAATTTTCATCAAACTTTAAAATCTATAAATGCTTTTGCTTGGCCATTTTTCTAAAATACACCAATTGGACCTAAGGAGGCTATAAACTCACATTACGACTAAACTAGCGTCGTACGATGTAAGTAAAATCTAGTCACATGTTGACTAAACTAACATCGTGCAATGTGACGTCACGTGACAACCAAACTAGCGTCACTCACCATGACTCTAAAAGACCTCCCACCATCACAAAGCAGAATGCTACATCGCATAAGTGGTGTGAGATATTACCCTACATGTGTGGAGGTGACTCGATAGACTCAGCCCCAACTCTGATAACTTTTGGTGGAACGAGTCATTTATTCCCCCAATACTAGTGACATGCCTCCAATACTTGCCACACATACATAGGACTCTACGACCGGGTCTTTAACTTTCTTTTGTATATTTTCCGTCAATTCCATATTTTCTATCACGAGTGGTCCATTGCCCTTTGAGAACTTTCTTTTACTTTTTGAAATGCTAACATTATTTTCTTTCACTTAAACATACTACAATCACTAATTTACTTGGGAAATAAAAATAATCATAAGTTAACTTCTTTAAAATACTCGAAACAAAGATGCTACAACATTAAAACATGTTGTGTCTAAAAGACACACTAAAAGCAATTCTTTTGCTAAATACTTAAAATGTAAAAAACTAATACATTTAATAAAATCATAATCTTTTTAAGGCAAAAGCCTAAAGCTTAATAATTTGCTTTATTACTAAATCATATACATTTATAACGTAAAAATAAAAGCTCACATACATCATAAAAATTATGCTAACATACTAAAAATTTAGTCAATATCATAACTTAGAATTGAAATAAGTTTTGCAATCACTAATTATCATCAAATAAAGCTCATAAACTTTTAAAAAAGTTCTCAACTCATGGTAATATATTATAAAAACTTAATAAGAAATTAAATGGAAATAAACTAAAACTTTCCACTCTCAAGAATAACTATAATATTTGAATGAAAATTTATTGGCAATATATTGAAATTCTCCATTCACCAAGTAAATTAATCAAATATAATCGATGAAACTCATAAAAATAGCTTTAAAAAAAATAATCACTCACAAAACTACAATATACAACTTCATACGAAACTATTCGAAATTTAATAAAAACTTCCACTCATAGCTTTACTCTTCCACCATTTGCACAATTTCGTATGGCTCCATTCTCGCTTCCACCTCCCCTTACAATTTATACATTAACATAAAATCTATTACAACTAATCTATTTGGATCAATTTGAACTTAATTCAACATACTTGTCATTTGAAATTCATAAACACCCTTATTCTAATGAAATACCCAACTCATTTAAAATCATCAATTTCTTCAATTCTTTTTCCACCAATCAACTTAAATTTAATTAAATCTCACACAATATACATTAAACTAACAAAAATCAACCACAATTCAAAACTTCTTCTTTTGGCCGTCCATCCCTATCATGCATTCCATTCCATTTTCTTCATTCTTTTGATTTATATTCATTCAACTTCATTTGAAATGTGACAAAAGCACAACAAACATCTTCATATCAACCCAATACACATATACACCCTATTCTAATAGAATTTCATTTTCCATACAGTTAATCACTTTCACACTAACCTCAACCAATTTCATTTATTTTCATTCCATTGATCTTCATTCACCATAAATCACACAAAAACACCACTTAACATCATCAACTCCATGGATTCAATTAAAAACATATTCAACCTTATCCTAATAAAAATTCAAACTCACACCAAATCATCATTTTCTTTAATTCTCTTTCAACCAACAATGTTAAAATCATTAAAATCATCACTCAAATTCAACAAACATAAAAAAATTAATCACATCTCAACATACACCCCCTTTTTGCCATCCACCCCATCAATTCATATAAATCCATTCAATTCACTTTTCTTCATTTTAATTGCATCAAACATCACCATAACATCTCAAATAACATCTAACATAAAAAATAATCAACTAAATTAAACTTATTTCCATAAATCATCAAAACCCTAATTCTTACCTCACTAACAACCTTGACCAACTCTTACTTTGAACTTCCTTCCACTTTCAAGCTTGATTTGAAGATAATCGACCTCTATTCATGTCAAAAATTCCATCAATAACTAAAGATATCATCAAACCATAAAAATCCATTAAATTTCCTAAACACTAACCATAAATTCAATTAAATTTCACTCACTTAATAGCTTTAATTCTTCTTGGCTATGGGTTGATGATGATGAGAGCAAGAGGTGGATGAATTTACTTGAAACTCTTGGTCTTCTCCTCTTCTTCTTCTTCTTCCTTCTTCTCATTTTCTTCTCACGGCTTTTCTTTTTCTTTTTCTATTCTTCCTTTGGTTTTTGGCTTCTTGACTGACCACACACCTCTTCTCATCTATTTCATGGCTTCTTATATATATATATATATATATATGTCCTTCAAAATTACCAATTTATCCCTTAAAAATGTCAAAATATCAATTTGACCCTTTACTTTTCATAAAATTATCAAATTGCTATCCATTGGAAACTTGACAAGTGTCCTCATTCTTATCTCTTTGTCAAGTGTCACATTTCTATGGGTTGCTTGTCCCATATGTCTATTCTTTCTTATCTTTATCCATTCGGACTTTCCGAAACACCCGAATTCGACTTTTCCGGTATTTTTTTGAAATTCTAGCAAAATTCTCTGGAGCCTATATTTGGACTTCCTACATACTCATAGTAACCTTGGTCACTCTTAAAAGTCATCCTATATCCCCTTTTGGCTTTTTGTAAAATCATTGAATCGCTTCTAGTGATTTCTGGATTGATTCCATTTCAATCTGAATTTCCTTCGGAAGTGTAATTTAGGTTTCTAAAATGCTTATCGAGTATTTTAATGCTCATTTTGTCACTTCTCTAAATTTTTGAAATTTTTTGAAAATCCTTTCGAATTTTCAATCGGATTCCGAATTATTCCCATTTATCTATAAATAATTTACAAAAAAATATTTCATGGTCATCTAATCATCAAATTGACCATGTAATACTCTAATTGGGTGTCCTAATACTCAATCCCATGCTTAAAAAAATTCAAACGGAGTTTGATCGATAATATCCATATTTTCGTCCGTAAGAGGATTTTTGTACATAACTTTCAAAGCCCTTGAAAACTATTCAAACAGATTCATTTTCACTCCGTTTTAGTTTCATTATACCCTAATACCTATTCCGGAACTTGTGATTCACTTATTCCATTTTTCAGAAAAATCACTATTCATCCAAAAATACAATTCATCCGAATATTAGTAATCTGAAAATACTATTCACTTAAAAGTATTATTCTTCCAAAAATACTATTTTTCTGAAAATATTGTTCCTTCGAAAATACTATTCATAAAATTTTGGGACTTATAGGAATACCCTGTACATGTAGGGAAAGACGCAAGTGTGAGAGGGGCATGTCACTAACAGTGGTAGATTGAGTCTAGCCAGTGAGTTGTATCGCCCTCTAAACTTATGGGGTGTTATCTCACTATGTGTGGCGATGTCAAATTCCACGACATAGCTAGTGAGATGTCTTTAGAGTTACGGTGAACGGTGCTAGTTTAGTCACCACGTGATGTCATATTGAGTGGCACTAGTTTAGTCGCCTTGTGATCCCACTCACATCGTACGATGCTAGTTAGTCGTCATGGGAGTTATAGCTTTCTTGGGTTTTCGTTGGTGCATTTAGAAAAGAGACCAAACAATAGAAATGATATATTTTGAGTTTAAATCATTTCCAAAAGAAAAACGACATTTAGTGAGTTATATACTCTAAATACCCGTTTAGTGATTTCTAATAAAATACTTATACTTTATGCTTGGCATTAATTTTAGAAAGTTTATTTTATTGTTAGCAAATTTATATATCTTATGCTTGTTATGAAATAAAATGTTTATAAGCAAGGGAGAGTGATTTTTATGAAAAGTAAAATTTTTATAGCAGAAAAAATTTAATGAACTCATTGAGCTCTTTTAGCTCATCCTCATTGCTTTTATGTTTTTCTAAAAACCTCTCTAAGTGCAGGCCCTAGTACTGTGATGACCAATTCTCCTGCTACGGATTAGGGGGTCCCAAACGGCGATGACATCTCTGAGCATACTTTGCATATTGACATGTTTTTCAAATTCATATTATATAATCAAGTTTATGTATCTATATTTTAATTCAAATGTTTGGTGTAAATTATAACCTTATTTTATAAACATAAAAGCACATATCCATGTAAATTTTGTTTTACAAAATCTCTAGTATGCTTTGAAAGTAAAGTTTATATTGTTGATTTTGCCAATGGAGATGTTTGGGTTATGGATGGATTGAAGTGGACCGGGGGTTCATTTGGTAGTGAGAAAATGAAATTTTAGAAGTATATAAACTTTTATGTATGTTTTGAGTCTGATAGATTTTGAATAAAACTGAGGAAACTCTGACCGTTTTTATAAAAATTTTTACTACCTGTGTTTCAATATATAAACCAGATTTAGAAAATATGAAAAGTTAAAAAGGGTTCGCTCCGCAGAATCTTTCAGATTTTAGGGTGTCGGGTGGGGCCTTTAGAGTCTAAGTTAGAGGATCTAGAGTAGGTCCCATCAGCAAGTATACACGGTCCACAAGTAATGTAGTGATGAAGTAAAGTATCATTTCCATGAGGATTATGACCAACTTGCTAAATACTAAACTTTTTTCAATTCTAACACTTTCCAAATTATCGAAAATGAGAAATAAACTTATGAACACTAAACTAAAATTAACAACTAAAAATAAAGAACTAAACTAATGGGGTAAAAGTTCTAGGATTGCAACTTACCTCACTAATTCACCCAACTTAATCATTCACAATTTTCACTCTATCTCCATCTAATCCTCAATCAAGTAATACCTAATTTATTCACGCGCCTCTTCCAATAGTCTAGTGGACATGTTCAAGCTCACTTAATCCACTATATTCCTATATGGATCAACTAAGTCAAGTTCATTAAGTTTAGATTACTCAATGGTGATTGCACAAACAACACAAGTATATTCCTATCCTATACTACTCATGTCACTTTCATTGGGGTCTTAACACATACATTTCTTTTCCAAGTTTAATATGGTTACTAAATCACATAATTAGTGATCAATCAATTTCAAAGCATTAAGCACAATTAAAGTAAAAAATTAAAATGGAGAAAATAAGCTTCAATGACAAATAATAAGTCAAGCTACATAGTTTAGCTACATTACAATCCTAAACAACAAATTAGTTCATGAATATAAAGGGAAAATCAACCATACAATGCACCATCACAATATTTCAACAATAGACACAAATATTTAGCTCATTTTCCTTGTTGAATAATGCAAAGATTGAGTAGATTTTGCTCCTCAAGCTTGAGAATGGTGAAACGATGTTATTAGAGCCCTAGGGGCTGCTTCCCACTCCAAAAGCTTTTTAAATTCATGGTTCAATAACCCTTTTAAAGTGTGTGAAAGCTAGGGCTTGGAATGGAGGGTGAAATGACAAAATAACCAATGTTAGAGTGTGCCACGCCCCTTGGTGCGCTTGTTAGTGAGTAAACATGAAGCTAGGCACTATTTGGATAGCAAGTGGTGCTCCTTGGTGTGCTTCTTGAAATATAAGCATGTTGGTGTGCACGCTTGGGTGATGGGCATGCTTCTTGGGATGTAAGCGCGCTAGTATGCACACCAGCTCTGACCCTTACTCACTAAAATGGTCATATCTTTTTCTACGGACCTCTGATTGAAGAACCATTAGTTGCTATGGAAACCAGACATCCATAGCTTTAATTTGATAAATTGTAGCTCAAATAAGTAAAATGGATGGCTTCACACGAACTCTCACAAGTCAACCCATCTTTTATGCTCAAAAATCCATGATTATGCCACTTTTTTAACAAGACCCAAACCTAATATTTTTTTTTGCTTGATTTCATGTCAAATCCTTTCTATTAAGTGTACACACCATTTCAAAACTTATTCTCTGAAAAGCACTGAAAAAACACATAAAAAGACACTCTAGAATAATAATAAAAATATAGATTTGGAGGCCTAAATTTTCACTAAAAATGCTTTTATCACATATAATCATATATATCCTAGACAATAAATATAAACATACCCCTAGACAATAAATGTAACATATCTTTATACTAAGAATATATATTTTATTATAATTATATCATATTACCACAAAATGACGCTTTACATAGATATAGGAGATGGAAGATAAATAACTATAGGAGAAGTACTCCCGATCCAAAAGCAATAAGCAATTAAAATCCAAATTCTATATAGATGGATGAAACCAGCTTTGTAATGGCAAGTCAATTTAGATATTATATTATTGCCCCACCCATCTTAATTATCTTCTAAATGTACCATTACCATAACAGATTGACTTGTGTAAACATGATATTATAATGATCGCAATATTACCACAATCCAAAAAATAAAACATATTAGGCGTAAGATTGTAAAAAGACAAAAAAAAAAAAAAAAAAAACACACTTGAATACATAAAGGAATTCAAAAAAATGTAACTCTAAAACGAAAGCTATAATTGATTGGACATTCTTTTCGAGCCTTGAGTTTATGCTTATATAAGAAACAAAGCTTGAGCATGAAAAATGGAATAATGTAGCTTAGTAACTATATATTATTGTGACTTGTATTTTTATTAAAGAGAAGAAGTCCAAACTTCACAGGCCACACTAATAAACTTAGTAAAATTGAATATAATTAAGATGGCCAAGAATATTTAAATTCCTTATGTACTTCTTGATCCAAGTAATATGCTCCATCAGCTCTTATACTCCAGTTACAATCTTCACAATAGTCCTTTGACTCTTCGTATATAGCAAACAAATGAGATTCTTATCTCCATGCAAATCTGCAATGAAATAATGTACCATGTACTACGAAAATATTTGGTCAAAAATGGAACGAGTAGATTTGAAAATAAGGGACGACATGCTGTCCAAGATCATCATCTTTAGATTCACAATGAACAGTGAGATCTACCCCTGCACCAAGTTCATTTTTGATATTGACATGCGTTGTTGGATTTTGAAAAATTGATGCTTGACATGCAATATTTAGAACCAAGAGAAGCAAAAACAATTGAAAAATATATTTGTTGAGAGCACTCACGATTATTTGCTCCCAGTTAATTGAAAAATGGAGATCTCTACTTGTGCAGATCTTAAAAGGGTGTATTCAATTTATAATTTATTAGAATTTAAAATATTTTAAAAGTTTTGGTGTATCCAATCTAGATTTAAATGGATTTCATTGCAATCTAAGTATATTCAATTTAGATTTCTATGGAATTCAATAAAATTTAGATGTATTCAATTGAAACTTGTATGAAATTTAATGAAATATGGATGCATTTAAAAATTCATTGACTTTACATATTTCATTTAAGTGATGAATTCAGATAAAATTTGGATGGATTTTAAATTGATTTTTATGAAGAAAGAAATTTGTAATAAATCTTATCATTCTCCTAAAATCTGGATGTATTCAATTTAGATTTGTATGGAATGTAATAAAATCTAGATAAATTTTAAAAGTTATTCAATTGAGAGATTCAATTTAAGTGATGGATTTGGATAAATTTTGGATGGATTTTAAATGGATTTTTATGAAGAAAGAAATTTGTAATAAATCTTATCATTCTCCTAAAATCTAGGTGTATTCAACTCAGATTTTTATGGAATTCATTAAAACTTGTGTGTATGCAATTCAGATTTATATGGAATATTCCAATGAAATCTAGGTGCATTCGAAAAGTCATTGATTTTGTAAATTTCATTTAAGTGATGAATTTGGATAAAATTTGGATGGATTTTAAATTGATTTTATGAAGAAAGAAATTTGTAATAGATCTTATCATTCTCCTAAAATCTAGGTATATTCAATTTGCATTTGTATGGAATTTATTAAAATTTAGGTGTATTCAATTCATATTTATAAAAAATCCAATTAAATCTAGGTGCATTCGAAAAGTGATTAATTTCATAGATTTTATTTAACTGATAGATATGGATAAAATTTGGATGGATTTTAAATTGATTTTAATTAAGAAAAAAATTTGTAATAAATCTTATCATTCTCCTAAAATCTAGGTGTATTCTATTTAGATTGGTATGTAATTATATAAAATTTAGATGCATTCAATTCAGATTTATATGAAATCCATGAAATCTAGGTGCATTCGAAAAGTCATTGACTTCATAAATTTCATTTAAGTGATGGATTAAGATAAAATTTGGATGAATTTTAAATTGATTTTTGTGGAAAAAGAAATCTGTAATAAATCTTATCATTCTCCTAAAGATTTCATTGAATTTCTTGAAAGTGGATTTAGCAAAATTACCCTTTTTGGCACCTTATTTACATAATTACCCTTTCACTCAAAACAATTGCAAAAGTACTCTAAGTGATCCAAAATACCCCTAATAAATTAGAATTAAACCATCTCATTAATATATATATATATATTAAATTTTACTTTGTGTGGAAAAAAAACTTGAAGAAAAATTGAAGAAATTTAGGTGTTGGTAAAAGTTAGTGTTTACAATTGAGCTTTTAGGGAATTAGATGGTTAGTTTTTGAGGAGAATGAGTAAAAGTAGAAATATTGATGTTTGCATCAACATATGACCCAGTTTAGGTTGACCCAATATCGGGTAATGTAGTAACCCGAAGTTATAATTTTGAGCCGATCGAGTCAAAATTATAACTTTAGGCTAGCAAATGACCCAATATTAGGTTGACCTAATATTGAGTCATGTTGTTAACCCGAAGTTATAATATTAACCAGATCGGGTCAGTAATAATTTTTTATATGTTTCATGTCAAAAATAAGCTTTCAGGCTAGGACATGACTGTGGTTCCAAAAATCGCGACTTACTAATCAACTGGGGAGACCATAGTTAGAGATTTATCAATTACTCAGTGAGTAATTAGCTAGTATTGTTGATCGTCGGTGTAACATGTATTTTTGTTGAGTTTTTGAAATTTCAAAAGAGGTTAATGTAATTTAATCAAAACTTTGATATTAGTATAATTTCCTCAAACTTTAGGGGAGGTTTGTGTTATTTGCCCCATTATATATATGCTCTTAAGTAAACCCTAACCACATTTTTCTTTCCTCTCCTACCTCACGCCTAAAGCCTTCTTTATTCTCTCACCTCATCTCATACCGGTCGATCCATTATCATCGTCGTTGTAGTTGCTCCAGATCATCATCATCATTGTTGCATCAAATTATCATCATTACCACCGCATAAAACTTGACCTCGACCACATCCACCTACACGGCCATGCTGACTAGCCCCAACCTCATCCACGACCACCACAACAACTAGCAATCTCCTCCTCCTCCTCCTTTTTATTTGTTATGGACCTCACTTTTTGTCTCCTGCCTTTATCATTGACAACGATATTGGGTATGTTTTATATACAACAATTGTTCGAAGAAAAGCGCAATGAGTTTTTTCCTTTTTTCTTTTTTGTTCTGATTTATTTACTTTTAATTGTATTAATGTATACATATATGTTCTTTATTGAAAAAGTTGTCCAACTTGTACTTTTGTTGTCAGAATTAATTGTGTTTAGCATTTTCTTTTTCTTTTTTTCTTGTGGAAAATTTTTTGGCCGAGTGTGGTGGTTGGGCTCACTGGGTATGGGCTGAGTTTTATCGATTACTTGGCTAACTAATAGGTCAACTAGGCCGGGTACACACCTTCAGCGAGCAGGACCCCTAATCTGTAGGTTATTCGATTGGTACAATGCCGATCACCACAGATTAACTAACGAAAAATTGGCCAAATTGGTTTATTTTGGAACATTGGACATGACCCAATATTGAGTTAATCCAATGTCGAGTCATGTTGTTAACCTGAAGTTATAAATTGACCCAATAATTATTGACTTGATTTGGGTAAAAAAATAAGCTTGCAAGTAAGGACATGACCTGATACCAAGTCATTTGTCAATTCGAAGTTATATTTTTGACTCGATCCGTTCAAAAATAAGCTTTTAGGTTAGGACATGACTAGATATTGGGTCATGTGCTAATCCAAAGTTATGTTTTTGACCCAAAAAATAGTTATGGAATGACCTTATTTAGGTCAAAATTCTAACTTTGGATTAGCACATCACTTGATATTGGGTCATTTACTAACCCGAAGTTATAACCTAAAAGGTCAATAGTTAGGTAATGATCGGATTTAGATAAAATAAATATATATATATATATATGACTTTGGGTTAGCATGTGACCCGATATTAAGTTGACCCGCTATCGGGTCATGTGGCCGAAGTTATATTTTTTACTTGAAAGGTCAGTAGTTAAGGAATGACTTGCTTTGGGTTGAAAATGTAACTTCGGGTTAGCACATGATCTGATATCAAGTGAGCCGATATCAGATCATGTGCTAAATCGAAGTTATACTATCACCCTGAAAGGTCAATAATTATATATGAAGCCCATCAAATATTTTAATTTCCATAAATTAGACAATTACAAACTATTGTGGAGATAAACATAATAATCAAGAAAGCACTACATCAACCAAAAAATAAAGATTCCCTACTTACAGTCTTCAGCAATAACTAATTATTAATTATTTTCCTGCTACATATGTAATAATATCCACCCAAAAGCTATCACTTTGATCAATCTCACACAATATTTAAGAGCATAACATGTTATTTTTCTCAATCACAACCGTGGAAGAATTTGCTCAATAGTTTTAATCATAACTTCAGACAAGAATCCAAAGAAAAAAAAAATGCATGTCTCTCTTGGAGGGAACTATAGCTTTAATTAGTCTATAAAATTTGTAAATTTCACTAAAATCTAATATTAAAAAAATTCTATCAAACTCCAATAAATTCTAAATTGAACCACGTTCACAGATTTTTTTTGAAGTACCTTTAAGCATCTTTTAAAGTATTTAAAGGGTCAAATGATATTTTTAACCCTTGAAACTTACTTAAACATTGGAGATAAAATTTGGTGGATTGAGGCAGAGGAATGCGAATGTTGTAACAACCTTTATGAACCTTGATTGTCCTTTTAATTGCTTTATCGTTTCTTCAGGTTTATTAAATTCAATTCATGTCTCTCCCAGAGGCTTACCTTTCCCAAAACACATTGGACATTGTACATATAATGCATGATTTTGAGCGATTGGATCCCGGATGCAGTGCTTGAATTCATAATCTATGATACATTCAAAGTGGCCGAGGGGGCTTTTCATGCTTGATCACAGCTGAATGAGACTTATATTTTCATGTTGGATTCAAGAAACTGAGATAAAATGTTAATATGAAGCTGGACTGCCAAGTTTAGATAACCAAATGGTACTTTTCTGCTCTAATAGAGAAACAATGACCTGAGGTATACACTTATATTCCATATTACAATATGAACAGTCTCTCACATTATAATAGTTGTCTAAAGTTGAGGATTACATGCAAGGGGCATCCAAATCTGTCTTCACTGGTTTTTGTATTTTATAACACTTTGATGCAACTAACATATTAATTCAAACCAGATTTCTGTTTTCTCCCAGGAGTTAAAGGCAAAAAATGAAAGAAATGAAATGAAGAGATATATATTACAAAATTAAAGTACAATATTGTATTGAGATTTTACGGTGTCTCTTTGAGCAAAAGATATATGTTTTAATAGAAGTATATGGACTCTCTCCTTACAGACAGTTTTTCTTTCATATAATTACAAGCTAAGAACTTATTTGAATTGCAATTCTAGTACATTTAACAGATTGTACAAACAACCGTAAAGATCCAAAGGAACTAGCATCCTCTACCCAACACCATAACAAGCAAGATATTCAAGATGAAAAGTGATACTCACGCAGGCTCTATCTTTGAAGGTGGAAAAGGACCACTATAATCAAAGGCCTCAGTGTCATAACACTATTATTTTTCTGGTACTAGATAGAATAATAAATATCTGATATGTGCAACAATGACTAATATTAAAATAAGCCAACTTGTAGCAGTCAGGTTTGATCATTTGTCAAAGTCATCTTCAATGAACTATTCACCCTATTGAATATCCAACATGAAAAAGTAAAACCAGAAGACATTTACAATACTAAAACCGTAGGAGCAGGTGAGGGAAAACTTCATACCTGAAGTTATATATAACATTAAATTTTACAAGCTTCATGTCATTTTCTGGTGGTTCAATACCCATCTGTTTCCCTTATTTTGCCTTCACCTATACTTTATATTAAAATGACAATATTTGACCAAACATGTTGTATTATGTCATGTTTACATATTAGTTGGTGTAGGATGATTCCAACTTACATTATTGACAAGTTGAATGAGTAGCTTTTACCATCAAAATCACTCTGGATGGTGATATATTAATTATACAAATGTTGCTCAACAATAGTTACATAACAAAAATTACCCAAAACACCATTATGCAATCTGATGTTAAAATTTTTAGTATACGTTTGGTATAACTTATCTACTGACCAAAAGAGTTTTTTTAATCTCCAATGCTCTTATTTTATTATTATTTTTTTGTCATTTGGCTATTATTCTAGTAGAGGTTTTGGAAAATTAAAAAGCCTTAAATATATCGATAGGAAGAAGCTTAAATTTTGAGCGCAGTCAGCGTACCACTACCAAGCATAACATTGCAAAAACTCAACTCTAATAATATGTACATTAAAAAAAAAAAAAAAAAAAAAAAGACGAAGCTTTTCAAATTTCTAGCTGCTGTAATACTATATTACCGTTTCTTTGTTTCATTTGAACAACATTTGTCTTAATGTTATTTTGCTATCCTGATTTGGTTGTGATTAATTGGTATGATGATAGCTTATAATATCGTTGGGACCACCTTGAATAAATTTAAGTTTTCAAATATTGAAAGACACCTTTCAGAAAGGTTCATCTCCCATGAAGTCAAATAGAATCGACGTAGATTCCCATTCCTCAACGCTTGTTCCGTATGAACCACCATTCCCATTTTACATCAGTTGACCTGAAATTTAAAAATAATTATGACATTGATAAAAAATTCTCACTTAATATAATAAAATTTCATTTCATCAATCTCAAAATAATCCAATCAAAATATAATAATCTCATAATTCATAAAATAATCTCATCAACAACATGGCAATTGAATTGAATAAAGTAAAATTAAATATAATATTTATATATTTAAATATTTAAATATATAAATGAAGATGAAGAAACTAGCCTGGTTTTCCTGATTTCCTGATAGGAGGAGGAGTCCTAATTTGACGTTCAAAGATCCTAGCAAAGGCATTCGTATTCCTAACATCTCTACACATCCTGCACCATATCCAATCAACCTTAATTCAATAAAAGAAACCAGCTTTTATTTCATAACACTAACTGAGTTGACTCACCAACCAGCTAGCACCCACTACCCAGCGAGCTGTTACAGTGGATACTTCATAATGTTGTATTTTAGAGAAATCTATGCCTTTGGTCATGGTGTGGATACTGTGGAAGGCTTTCAGGATCAACCCCACATGACCAATTGCTCATCCAGATTTCCAATTCTTTCGCAGGTTTGCTTCTCTTTGTTGTGGGGCTTTTGCTTTTTATGGTGGCTTTTTGTGAAGGAAGCAAAGTTCCACAACTTTTCATGGCCATTGTTAATTCTATTTAAAATTATTAACTATTTTGGTATATTGATTTGAGAGCAATATTGAAAATTTAAATATTAAATTTTGTGGGGGTTGCAGATAAAGTTTTTTGGGGTGTAAATATCGCCATTCTTTGTTTAGTGATTATTGTATTTAAGGTGAAGATAGTGATCACCCAATGTGGTCCAATAGTAAGAAGCTGTTATTGAGTTTAGTAATGACCAAGATTCGAGTGAATACACACCTTATATAGGTAAGTGAAATGGGCTGCATTGGGCTTACTCATCAAACGAGGAGCCCAATGGCTTCGCTTGCTTGTAAAGGGTTGAGATAACATTAGTGGGTAGTAATTAGAGTGGTGATATTTCCACCTTAATGAAATTGTATATACACCCCAAAATATAATTATTTTTAAAATTTCACTATTGTCCATCTTCCACTTCTTTTTGGTTTGCACATCTTCTATTCTTTCTCTAGTGTCTATCAATTATTTCTATTCCTTTGACATGACTTTCTTTGAGCGACTAACTATTTTTATAAATCATAGACCAAACTACATCAATAAATAGATTTTTATAAGAATAGCTCACAATCTTTTGATCACATCTTAAAAGTAATGTGTTGATGGTAAATGATGATATCTGTTCAAACCAGTATTGGAATAACAACACTCGACTTGAGAAGACCAAAAATATTTGCATTGTAAGATGTAAAGCAAGATCAAAAGAAGAGAAAGTCAGGATTATAAGGCCTCAATCCAAGTGAGCCCAAGAGATTAATTGGAAATCATGTTATTATTGTTAATTTAGTCTAGTCCAAGGTTTAGAAATAAATGGATGTATGGATAAATATTCACTTGGTGACTATTTTTAAAAGAAATCAAGAAAGTTGAGAGTGAAGAGGAAAAAGACCATACAAAAAGTTGAGGGATAAAATGTAAAAAGGCAAGTCAAAAAGTTGATAAAACAATGAAATTGGTGTGCCCATGCATGGATAGAAAAGAGAGAGATGAGAGTTAGTGGATTGACTTGAGAAATAAAAAGGAGGAAAATGAGAGATAATTGACTATATTTTAAATACAAATGGACAAGTGTCATGAAAGCAAGTTGAAAGAAAATGAATGATAAGCATGAGATTACAATGAAATAAAGAGGACATGTGGCATGGATATGATGAAACAAGTGTCAAACCACAGAGTTGGTGTATGAAAGTAAAAGCAAAAGAGAGACATGTGTCCAATTCTAAACCAAGTAAAAAAAAGTGATAATGATAAATATTTTAATATATAAGGAGACAAGTGTCATGCACAAGATTAATAAGGAAAAGAAACAAAAAGAAAGCAAAAGAGACAAAATAGGGTGTAAAGCCAAGAAAAGTCAAATTGGAGAAAACAGACAAGATAAAGAGATAGCAAGGAAAGAGAGAGAGAGGCGTGAGGAGTTGTATATATATATTGATGTTCAATTAGAAGCACACAACCGAACAACATAGCAAACAAAAGAAAAGAAAGAAAAAATAATAACTAAGAGAAGAAAAAAAAGAAGAAGAAAGGGAAGAAAATGGGGAGAAAATTTCATATAGGTTGATTTGAATATTTGGATGTTTGAATTATCCGATAAGTGATTTTATTTTAATAAGATTTGGAATTCGAAAATTAGTAAGTTTTTTTATAAGTTCTAAATTGAGTTTTATGTGAGTTTAGGGTAGATCTAGGATTATGAGGAATCAGATGGGAACATATTTTAGATTAAAAAATAAGCAAAGGAGCTATGTGAGTGGATAGTTTTATTTTAATCGAATCGATTTTATTATGTTTAATTATATCTCGGCTTTTTATTGTTTATTGCAAGTAAATATTTAATTAGTTAATTGATTTTGCATATTATGAATTATGATTTACGTTTGGATTATCAGTTATGTTTTATGATTGACTTGAGAATTATCATACATATATATACTTATTAGAATTTTAACCAGAATTTGATGTTAGTATTTGGCCTTATGATAAGAAAGATTTTAGCAGATTTTAGGAATTATTTATTTATTTATTTATTTGTGTTTCAAGAAAAGTATTTATTTATAGTTACATGTATACTCAGAAAGCAATTTATTTATACTTGTATACGAAAATTGTTTAAGATTTGAAAAGAAATAAAATGTTTCATAACACTAAGGTGGTACCCTCCTCTTTAAAAACGGCCAGACAAGCTACACATGTGTGAGACCTAGATTGGCCCAACACGTGTATAGTAGATGTCGAGCTAGTCATTGAGTTATCGGGAGAGTCATTGAGTTACCCAGCATGTGTATGGCTGATAATATTCCTTGCTTTACTTATGTGTTGAGTATTTTCACCATATATGACAGATTTCCTTAAGTACTAGTCGATGTAGATTTTTTATTATAGATGTTTATAGTTTTATTATGAGACTGGGGACCACATGCGTATAAGAGCCATAAAGTCCATAGATGGGAGTCCAATGGAGGCTTGAAGCATGGTGGTCAAACTAGAGAAGCCTATGCAATATTTGAAAAAGATTTCAAAAAATTTTGATAAGATAAGCTTATGTTTTATAAACTAGATTCAGAATGATTTTTATTGTTTTTAAAGAAGTTTTTATATAGAGAATAATTTCAGAATATATTTGATTAAAGAAAAAAATGATGATTCATATACATTTATAGTTTCATTATGGTATGAGAATTATTTATTATTATCAGAAATGTGTTATGATTTATTAGAAATATTTTTTAGAAAAGTTATATTTACTCATTGGGCGTCAGAGCTCACTATTTATAAAACCATTTTTTTTTCTAGGTAACCCATGCAAGTTCGTGCAAATTATTACAGATTGTGAGAAATGCCATATGATGATGAATAGTTTACATGTATGTATATTATTTTTAATTAACTAGACTTCGTAAATGTGTTTTCAGAATAGTTTTATAAATGAAATATTTTTTCCAAGTATTCTATGAATATTTTATATATTCAGTCTATAGTCCCAGCATGAAAAATTTAAAGATTTTTATTTTTTCAATTTATATTTTAATTAAGTGATTATGAGAATTACGATGATTTTTTTTTAAATGATTTTAGTAAATCCAGATTTCAATAAGAAAGACCTCAATTTTCACAAGATCCTCTTAGACTCGAGATAGGAGTCGAGAAGGGTCCTATCAAGGAAAGTATTTGTAGTAGAGGAATTGGAGAGTTGGTTTTGGCGTTGGCGACTGCCAAAAAATAGAGGGTATGGATGTTAAGAGGTGTTTGAGAGAGATTTAAGTGTAGTGAGAGGAGAGGGTAGGCATCGTGGCCCTATAAACTCTTAAGCATTGCATTGACTCTCTTACAAGCTATTGATCAAAGTGTGGCCAAGCAATTATGGAAGCAAATTGTGTCATTAGAGTTAGGATCAATGACCTTGCTGATGGCATCTCTAGTGAGGCAGCATAGATATAGTAATCTGAAGTGTTATTTTGATAAACCATTTCATCCCAAAAAAGGAAACCACCACGCCCCCGCCCCGCGCCCCAACCACCCCCCCCCCCCCCCTCCCCCATTCTTCCACAAAATACTTTTCGTTTTTTATAAAAAAAAAGGCTGGCATATTTAGGATACAAGCACCAAAAAGCATGGATAGGGAGAAGGGAATGAAGAAATTGGAGGAGACAACAACAAAGGAAGGTTGTGTAGTTAATGAGAAGAGATTAGGGAGATTAGTAGTGAAAACTAGCATCCTACAAGATCAAAATAAGAATTTGAAGGAGAGCATGATGATGATGGTGCTGGATATTAGGAAAAAGAAAAAGGATATATTAATAATTTATGGCTATAATTACAACTTCTATAACATTTTTTTTAATAATAATAATAATAATAATAATAATAATGGGGTTAACATGCAAAAAGGGGTGCTCATATAGTATTTTAGGGTGCCATTATCGTCACTCTAGTAATTATTTGCATCAAATTTATGGTGTTATGCCTATCATAAAGCCCATATATGGGTATGTGAAATGGGCTGCGTTGGGCTTACTCATCAATGAGGAGCCCAATGGCTTCACTTGCTTGCAAAAATGGTTAAATTATATTTTTAACAATTTTAATCCCCTTTAGTGCTACATTATCCCATGATGATTAATACTTTTGTATTAGAATCAAATATAAATATAAATATGGATATAAAACTCTCTAAGATGAAGTATAATTTAAAGTATTTTTTCATGAGTTTCAACTATTATTAGAAACACTTGTTTCCTTTCTTATGATGTCATATAGGCATGGTAATATAAATACAAAGGATAAAATACACAAATCCTCGATATTTGCCAATATTACATAAATGAGGCAACTATAACCTTTTTCGTACTAATATCGTTTGAGGTTTAATAAACTTAACAAAAACACCCCAACTGTTAATTTTGACTGTCAATTGATAACAGTCATAGTTAATTATGTTAAAAGAACACATTTCTCATAAAAATTTAAACAAATTAATTAATAATTACTTTATCAAAAAAAAAATTAATTAATTTCAAATTTTTATCATTAATATACCATATTTTATTTTTAAAATTAATTGAAATAAAAAGTAATTAAAAAAACATTATTATTTTTTGCACTATCTTCTTCATCCATCATGATCTCCATCCATCGTTATCTCCTTTATCATCATCTTCATCATCCATCACACTCTTCTTCATCATCTTCATCATGAATCAACCTCATTATTTCCATCCCTTTTTTTTTTCATCATCATATCCATCTCCATCTCAAAATCAAAACAATCAAATGAAAACAAAGAAAAAAAAATCAATCTCTATTGTTGCAAACAAATTAAGGAGATGATAGGAGCAGCAAAGCAACCAATCCTCAACTCTCAATTCTTAAATCTTAATTACAAAATTCATCAAATCAAAACATTCTCCATCAAAAATACCATATTAACCTAACCTTTCCTTCTCCAAACTTGAAAACCAACTCAACAAATCAATCAACCAAACAAACAATCAATGCTCTCTAACATGTCCATTCATTAATCCAATTCCAACAACAATGACAAGAACACGTCTCTCTTTGATTTCTCTTTTCAACTAACGGCTAGCTAGCTTAGAGAGAGAAAAAACAATGAAGCTCACGACATTGTAGTAGAGCTACTTGAATTGAGGAAGAAACAACTTTAGAGGATTTCTTGTCATCAAATATTACCATCATCATGAACGATATTAGGATTCCGGTGTCACCAACTCGAGAGTGGTGGTCGGGCACCACGAGATCTAGGTCCAACTGTGGCCACACCCAAACTTGATTGAACTAAGTCTCTATCATCAGAGACCCAGTTTGAGTCTTCAATAATAAAGACCCAAGTTAGAGATTTAAAGAAAAAAAAAAAAAAAAAGGTTGGTCTCCATCACATAGTCTCCACCGTCGGAGACCATGCGATGGAGACCATGGCCTCCATATAGGGATGAAGACCTTTTTTTTTATTTTTAAATTTTAATATTTTTAGGGTTAAAAAACAAAATTGCCATTAATGGATGATGACATGCCAACCTTTGATTGGCTTATTTTTAAGTATTTATTTAATATACATAAAAATATCAAATTGTCCCTCAATGATTATTTTAAAGTTTGGGTCAACAGTTCGTTAACTAATGGTTGAGGTGTTTTTGTTGAGTTTATGAAACTTGATATTAATGCAAAAAGGATTACAGTTATCATATTTGTGTAATATGAGCAAATGTCAAGGGTGTTTTTATATTTTTCCCAAATATAGATATTGATATAAAGCTCTCTAAACCAAAATTCTGAAGCATAACTTCATGCCCTTTTTATGAGTCCTAATTATATTAGAAACACCTATTCCATTTCTTGTCATTCCATATTGTTATGACCTTCACGAAGAGAATATTTGTTTTAAGGGGTGGAGCTTGTGCCCTAAGTAGGCCAAACTTGCTTCTTAAATTATTAAAATTTGAATTTCTAATGGATTTGAAATTGTAATTCATGTGCACAATGGCCCAAATAATATGTTTGATAATCAATCAAGCTTATCATCACCCAATATGACTTGGTAATGGAAAATGCTCATTTAACTTAACAATGACTTAAGTTTGAGTTGCCCACAGCCACAAATTGTACTTCAAAGCAAACAAAAAAAAAAAAAAAAAAAAACATAATTGAACATAAACTTATTGATGGGCACCTAAATAATTAAATTGATCAACCCAATCAAACCAAACAGATTAATATGTGTTGGTTGAATTCATAAAAGGAAATATAACCATTAATCATTAATAAATACAAAAAGAAATAAATCAATGCAAATCTTAAATACAAATCATTAATAAAATAAATAAATATAGAAGAAAGAAAAGATAAGCAATAAAAAAAGAGGGACATTTGAGTGAGATAAATCAATCCCACCTAATTTATTCACTCAAGTATAATAAAAGAGGAGATAAGATTAAATTTAGCCAATCCTACTTCGTCAACAAATATTGGATTGGACAAAAGATTTATCCAATTGCATACTATCCTCACTAACAAGCATGACATTAGTATTTATAAGAGCATGTGTGGTATGATTCTACTCTGTTCATGGCTTCATCTCGTATGATTAATTTTTGTCTCATGTGATTTGAATATATATATATATATTGTTTTGAAAAAAGTATATCAATTGAATTAATAATTTATCTTTCATATAACTTACAGATATATAAAATAATTTTACTTCTACCAATTAAAGTTTAAATAATGTTTAACATATAATCATGTATATCCTAGACAATAAATATAATCATATTCATACCTATAAAATTATAACATGTCTTTATACTTAGAATATATATTTGTTATAATTATATCATATTACCATAAAATGATGTTTTACTTAGATATAACTCTTGGGAGATGGAAAATAGATAACTATAGGAGAAGTACTCCCAATCCCAAAGCATGAGCAATTAAAATCCAGATTCTGTGTAGATGGAAGAAACCAACTTTGTAATGGCAAGTCAATTTAGACATTATATTATAACCCCATGCGTCTCAATTATCCTTCTAAATGTACCATTACCATAGCAGATTGACTTATGTGTTCATGATATTATACTGCTTGCAATATTACCGCAATAAGAAAAAAACAAACATATTAGGAATAAGATCGTATGAAGATGAAAAAACACACACTTGAATACATAAGGAATTCGAAACAATGCAACTCTAAAACGAAAGCTATGATTGGACATTCTTTTCGAGACTTGAGTTT
Organism: Nephelium lappaceum; assembly: GCA_021234005.1. Lineage (NCBI taxonomy): Eukaryota > Viridiplantae > Streptophyta > Magnoliopsida > Sapindales > Sapindaceae > Nephelium > Nephelium lappaceum. Next base: position 16,400,483 of record CM038000.1, on the reverse strand, counting down.
ATGCTTATATAAGAAATGAAGCTTTAGTATGAAAAATGGAATAATGCAGCTTAGCAACTATGAATTATTGTGACTTGTATTTTTATTAAAGAGAAGAAGTCGAAACTTCACAGGCCACTCTAATAAACTTAGTGAAATTAAATATAATTAAGATCACCAGGGATATTTTTCGATTACATGAAGCCATTTTCGATCCATTTTATATATTCCATCCTGTTTTATCTTCCAGTGACAATGAGTACAAAGGTCCCTATTCTCTTTATATATAACAAACGAATGAGATTCAAATCCCCATGCAAAACCGCAATGAAATAATGTGCCTGGTATTGTGAAAAAGTTTGGTCGGAAATGGAACGAGTAGGCTTGTAAATTAGGGACGGCATGCAGCCCAAGATCATCATCTTTGGATTGGCAATGTATTGTGAGAATTTCCCCTTCACCAAGTTCATTTTTGATAGTGACATATGTTGTTGACCTTTGAAAAGGTGATGCTTCACATGCTATATTTAGAACGAAGAGAAGCAAAAACAATTGAAAAATATATTTGTTGAGAGAACTCATGATTATTTGCTCCTAGTTAATTGGGCAATGGAGATCTTTCCTTGTGCAAAACTTCAGGGGGTGTATTCAATTTATAATTTATTAAAATTTAAAATATTTTAAATGTTTAAGTGTTAGATTTAAATGAATTTCATTGAAATCTAGGTGTATTCAATTTAGATTTATATGAAATTCATTAAAATTTAGGTGTATTTATTTAATTCAGATTTGTATGGAATCCAATGAAATCTATATGCATTCAAAAGGTTATCGAGTTCATAAATTTCATTTAACTGATGGATTTGGATAAAATTTGGATGGATTTTAAATTCATTTTTATGAAGAAAGAAATTTGCAATAGATTTTATCATTCTCTAAAAATATAAGTGTATTCAATTCAGATTTGTATAGAATTCATTAAAATTTAGGTGTATTCAATTCAGATTTCTATAAAATCAAATAAAATCTAGATGCATTCGAAAAGTCATTGTCTTCATAAATTTTATTTAAGTGATGAATTTGGATAAAATTTGGATATATTTTAAATTGATTTTTATGAAGAAAGAAATTTATAATAAATCTTATCATTCTCCCAAAATCTAGGTGTACTCAATTCATATTTGTAAGGAATTCATTAAAATTTAGGTGCATTTAATTCAGATTTGTATGGAATCTAATAAATTTTGGATGCATTCAAAAAGTCATTGACTTTATAGATTTCATTTAAATGATGGATTTGGATAAAACTTGGATGGATTTTAAATTGATTTTTATGAAGAAAAAAATTTGTAATAAATCTTATCATTATTTTAAAATCTAGGTATATTCAATTCAGATTTATATGAAATTCATTAAAATTTAGGTATATTTAATTTATATTTATACAAATCTAATAAAATCTAGATGCATTTAAAAAGTCATTGTCTTCACAAATTTCATTTAAGAGATGAATTTGGACAAAATTTGGATAGATTTTAAATTGATTTTTATGAAGAAAGAAATTTATAATAAATCTTATTATTCTCCTAAAGATTTCATTAAATTTCTTAAATGGGGATTTAGCAAAATTACCCCTTTTGGCACCTTATTTACATTATTACCCTCTCATTCAAAACAATTGCAAAACTACCCTAAGTTATCCAAAATGCCTCTAATAAATTAAAACCATCTCATTAATAAAATTTTTCTTTAATTTGAGCATTGAAAAAGGTTAGTGTTTATAATTGCGCTTTCAAGGAACTAGATGATTATTATTATTTATTTTTATTTTTTGAAAGGAATAAGTAAAAGTGGAAAAACTGATGTTAGCGTCAACACATGACCCGGTATCAGGTTGACCCCATATTGGATCATGTAATAACTTGAAGTTATATTTTGAGCCAATCGGGTCAAATTTATAATCCGGATTAGCAAATGACACGAGATTGGGTTGACCCGAGATCGGGTTGACTCGATGTTGAGTCATGTTGCTAACCTCAAGTTATAATATTGACCCAATCGGGTTAGTAATAATTTTTGATTTGTTTCGAGTAAAAAATAAGCTTTTGGGTTAGGACATGACCATAGTTCCAAAAATCACTAGTCGCTAATCGACCGGCGAGGTAATGGTTAATGATTTATCAGTGAGTACTAGGTAAGTACTATTGATCGATAGTGCAACATATATTTTCGTTGAGTTTTCGGAATCTCAAGATAAGTTAATGTCATTTAATCAAAACTTTGATATTAGTGTAATTTTGTTTGGGGGAAATCTAATGCCTTTAGAAATAAATTGAAATTTTTCTTGGGCAATCCAAAATCAATTAATTCCTCAGCCCAATTGAGATGAATTACCAAAGCCCCTAAATTTGATTTTGCAAAAGGAGCTTGGAATCCAAACACGAGGCCCAAGCCCAAATGCTCCCTAAAGAAGTAAGGAAATGGAAGAATTTGGATCATCTCACCAAAATGGAGCGAAACCCCAAAAGAAAGAGCCAATTCCCCCCTAGCCAGCAAAGCAGTTGGACACCACAAGCCATAATACAGATTATGGCATTGACACAATGTAGAGATGACAGACCGTAACAAAAGGAAAGACTCATAGTTTGCCACTTGTCCTAAAAGATGGGTCGGCTAGCAAAAAAAGGAATGTACCACTACTGCAAAACAATACAAAACAAAGCTTTGTAGCTCATGGTGAAGCTGAAAAGGCAAGAAGATAAATGGGGAAGAATGGGCAACAGGGAATAAAGGTGCAACCAAAGGAAAGCCAACAAGACTTCAATCGCATTAGGAAGAGGTGAGATGACCATCAAATCCCTAGAGCATAGGCATAGTATTATATAATGAGGCAACTATTCATCAAAGAGGTAAGGAATTTTAGAGAGAGAAATAGGTAGAAAATTTATTGGTGTGTGATGACCCTCCATGAGGAAGGATCTTCAAAAATACTAGACCCAATTCTTAGCCTATTAAGTTTTGTGTCACCTTCTTCTCTTAGAAACTTTTCCAAAAATCCCTTGGTTTCTAATTGAGGGGAGTTTTACCATGGAATTCAACTGACCTGAGCGTCGGAAGGTTTTCTCTGGTAAAATACCAACAACCCCTGACCCCTTATTTGTTTTGTAGGTGGATACAGTCAGGAACTAAGGAAAAGAGACGAAGGCAATCCAATTCTAAAGACTAATATTGTATTTATTATTGTTTGTGGTCTTGATTAGAGCACAAAAATACAATTTTAATATTAGAAAATTGGTTGCATTTGTCAAAATATGTTATTTAATTAAACATTTTTATTTGATTATTTTTACGAATGCAGTTGGTTTGATCATTTCATTTAATATATTTTTATGCTCATAAAACTGATAATTTTGACATAATTTATAGGTACTTATTTTGGGTTAGTGATGTTTTTTAGAAACAAAATCAAGAGACCCAATTTAAAGGATATCAGCTCAAGTGCACAAGACCCAAATGTTATCAAGGATCATCAGATAAATATAAGTAGACCCTAAATGTCTCAAGGCTCATACACTTCCACCAACAAATCATTTTCAAATTTGAAAATGGTTGAGTAATTTGTGGTGATTTGTTGACAATTTATTTGAATTTCAAAATTTGAAGAAAGATGGAGTGATTTGTGGGGATGAGTTAATATTTGATTTGAATTTTAAAATTTGAAAAATGACCAAATAAGTTGTGGTGATGAATATGGAAAGATTTTGAAATTGAAAGCTTTCCTTTTGGATGAAGAGAAGATTCTTTGGAGAGTCAACTTCTTGCTTCTATAAATAGGGTGTCTGACAGCACAACAGAGAAACCAATTCTCAGAGAGAAAATCAGTGTTTCAGAAAGAAAACATTTTACTGAATTGTTTTCATACTTTCTTTGTAGAATGTGTGAAATAATGAGCAAGTTAGGCTAAAGTTAGAGTGAGGCTGAGGGGTGATCTTAATTGTAAAGATTTTGTTATTCAAGTTTGATTTCTTTTAAGTTCTTAAATATTTATGTTGAATTCTTTTTGAAGTTCTAATTTCAGAGATTATATTTTACAATTTCATATAAATTCAGTCATGCTTTCTTTATGTGATTTACGTTAAAATTATAATTTCTGGTTTGATATAATTATAAGTTGATTTTCGACTGCAATATTATCAAATTGGTATATTGTCGTTCTTAGATAACTTAAAATATCTAAGTTTGCTCTTAAATTCAAAGAATTTTACAAGTGTTATTGGTATTTTTTTATTTGATCTCCAAATCCATATTTTCCAATCTGTTTGGGATGTGAAACATACAATTGAGTAATAAATAGAAATCAAACTTAATAACAGTAAAATAAACAATTAAGTGACCCTCAAAGCCTAGCTATTTTCTCTATTGGTTGTTTTATTATTGTTTTTGACTCATTCTTCATTTAAAATTCTCAAACAATTCTCCTTTTAAGTCTTCTCTATTATTTATTTGTAAAACCTCACTGTTTTCAACAGATGTGGAAGTTTTAGGGGTTCCCTATACATGAACCAAATTGTATACTAAGGATCCATCCCATTAATGACTAAGTGCTCATACAATATCTCAATGTGATGATACCTCCCATTGAGACATTTTATACAAGGGTAAGGGATGAAGTTAGGATTTATTAAATGTTTGTTTGCGGCCTCAACAAAGTGTTTAGCTCATTCTCCTTATTCTTTTGACACTTTAAAAGTTTAAAAATGATAGAAAAAATTGTTAAAAACATTGAAAGTTTAAATTTCATATCCTTATAGATTGAGTATAGAAAATTAAACTTGAAAATCTTAACCACTCCTTATCCTTTTGAAAGCATATAATACTCGAAAAACAAAACATGCAACAACATAGTATTAAACCACATTAAAATTATTAAACTTTGAATAAAAAGAAAACTATCACACTTACATACATATTCACCATATCTACATATTATAATCATCTTACATATTACTTATCATTGTTAACCATACAAACTAGTATATTCACATATGTTTTACACACAAAACATAAAAAATATCACAACTTTAACCTTTGAAAAAACTTCACAAAACCATCAAAAAAAAATTATCGAACAACAATATAGTTTATGTCAAAACAATCCAACATCATAACAACAATAATACATATAATATATCTAACAAAATCCATAAAACATAAATATCATACATTGAAAC